>NQFO01004228.1:0-31575 GCA_003991265.1 Pseudoperonospora humuli | reverse complement strand
CAAGCACATCAGATTGAAGATATTCCTATTGGAAAAGTACTTGGCCTTCTTGCAAGCCCAAAGGAAACCCAACGACGACACCTTCCGCAAGATGTTCCTTGCGCTGCGCGACATGATCAGGAAGCCAGCCAATAGAGCAAAACATATCAAATCGGTCACTGATCAGCTTATAGTCGACAAAGCCGAATATACCACACACTTGATGAAAATGAAGGAGAAAGGCATGAAGCAACAAGATGTTAGGGCAGCCCTCCATATGGACGAATCCAAGTCAGCGAGCAACCAGATGAAGAAGAGCGTAATCGAAAGTTATGCAATCCACGTGAAGGATTAGTTACATCATTGTCGACGCCACCGTGACTGCAATCGGTTTAATGCACCAACGAGATTGTTCGTTTAACAGTATCCAAGGCATACATATATTGTTTTTATTGATAATGGGATGTTTTATTAAAAGTCTGGATGTGTTTGTGCCTCAATATGAGTAACTCCAGCATATTGATGCTCGTTCACGTTGCGGCCCCAGTAGTTCGCGATGTAAGTGGTTGCAGAGAAGCACAATGTGACATTCTTACTCTTGGCACTGTGCTTTGGCTCGATTGCTGACCAGCACCACACCCTCGTGTATATTCTTCTTCGAACAGCTTCGTGTTTGCCGTGTTCACAAGATATCGACCCGACAAAGCGTCGGATTGCCTTGCAAACAGAACTTGCTCGCCCTTGAGCTCGTTCATGGAGATCAACATCGCAGCAGGATCCACCGCATTGATTAACAAGGGCTTGGCCGCTTCAGATACGTGCTGCACCTTGCAACCTCGAACGGCGGTATCGCTGCAAGGATGTTCTCGTACTCAGGGTACCGTTTGTTCAGGGTCTTGTTCCAAGCAGTAAATCACTTGAAGTCAGCCATGTGACGATGTTCTTTCGACGTCACTTGCACAATATCGCGCTCGTTACGATACTTGGGTTGCAGGGATCGGCGGATCCAAACTGGGCGGCTCTTCTTTCTCTGCTTCAGCCTGCTTTCATATCACCAACCTTGGTGTGGATGAAGGACCTCTTACAGCGGTACACAGCGATCGCATCCCAGGGTCAAGTTCGATGACGATGTCTGGCACGTATCCAGGAAGCACCAATGGACACTCGACAGACTTCTTGTCGCTTCTCTTCTCGCCCTCTGTCTGTGGACAATACAGCAAGACTGACGCACCATATCCGTCGCTCGTCACTTGGTTGGCAAAGAAGCGACCAGCGTACTGATACGTCCTTTCCACTGTCATCTATAAGAAGAGTAGTCGGACAGAGGAAGACTGTTCTCCAGACATGGAAGCGTGTGGAAATTGATCAGATGCCAGGCCTCCATCTATATCTGATTCAGCGCATGAGCGCTGCTGCTTGTTGGATGTCGTGCTGAAGTAGAGGGTCACGGTAGATCGTGTTCAGACGACACGTGACGGTGGAGTAGCCTTTACTCTGCTTGAAAGCGTTCTCCAAGATGGTGTCAGCAGATTTCTATATTTGCGGTTTGCGCTCAGTGTGTGTTTGAAGCTCCGACAGTGCAAATGGTAGAGCGGATGCCTATGTATCGGTCATTGTCACGGCTTTCGACAATGTTCAGTATATGTTATCGTGCGGCGACAGACAAGGTGGCGGTGGCTGTGGATACCTTGCAAAGCTTAAGAAATGCTTTGGAGTGCTCAGCTGCGACCACGTACAGTACACCGCCAAGTGCTGGGACCGCGACGTGAACGTGGCCATCAACATCTTGACGCTGCTAAAAAGAGCGAGCTGTGGATGGTCTACGTGACAGGCATATGTAGATTCAAGACCCATTTACATTACCAAGAAGATAGGCAAACAGCAGCTCCTTCTGCCGCTACAAGTATAGCCAGACATCACGCAATAACAGCGTCAGACGGTGACGCCATAATTCAGACTCACGGAATTACGAACGTGAGCTGTACCAACGGAGAATTGGGCTGCATCTACCGACTTTGCAAGACAAATTCGACGGCTCAGCTTGGAATACAAAGCGGTGATTTCCTCTGTGCTAGCCATAATTGCATCCGTTCCAGTCTTCATGGTTTCTACATTTTTGATCCCGTTGGAATGCTATCAATTTGTCTTGAATGGTGACATGTGCACAGTGAAATGGGTCATTTTGTGGTAATTCTGTTCTGACGAGAGTTCAGTACCGACTCAGTAATTCATACAGATGTTGGCTCTTTCTACAAGCATGAGTCGCAACCTTGTAAACTCGCAACTGTAATCAGCTCAGCTGGTAGCTTCTCCATAAGTCTCGAATGAAGTAGCTGAACAGAAGGAAAAGTTCGGCCACTTCAAGCAATAAGAATTGCTATGGGGGTTGTTACTCAACAATTCGGCTCTTCCTACAAGTATGAGTTGTAACTTTGTGAAGTCGCAACTCGGCCGCAACTTATGGAAAGTTTTCCTCAAGCCTGAAGGAAAAGAACTGGACACTGGGCGACCACCATAAGCAACACAGATTCCTACGGTGGTTGCTGCTGCTTCAGCTGACCTCATAAAGTTACCACAATTCTTTGGTGACATGGTGGTGAGCATGGGCTACCGCCTCGTCTCCATGTATAGGGTGGACAAGACTGTTCCGTCTAATATTTGTCTGTGCAACTAAACTTCCAGTGTACTTGTAGCGTGTTGATCATAAAGTATAGACGTCATTGCAGTCGCCTGTCTGGAGAAAGAAACTGATGTCGACGCCTGCACGACTGGCGACCCGTTAGAAACACCGAGCTTGCTTTTGTTATCGCACCACAGTGAGGCAGGCCATCGTTCATGAACTTGATGAATTGTTCTCCTCGATTGCAAATAGTACCGTGGGACGATCGGAAATCATCCAAACTGTGCTGCAACATCCGTTCACTCCACGCTAGTACAGAAGAAAAGCTTTGATCTGCACGCGACAGTCTCCGATAATCAGTACCACAGTTATCTCGCAAGCTTTGTCGTTACGGCTACATGACAGCGAGAATTTCTTGACGGTGGAGAATATGGCATACTCTATCGGGAACTTTACGCCACGACATCATTCATCAAGTGCATTGAAAGACTCCCCTTTGGTCATGCATTCAGTGGTAGTCATCATCTCCATTTCGCCTTCAAGTGTAGTGTAGCCATTTCTCGAGTGCAGGTACCGGTAAGTGTCGGTAATCGCGTACTAGCATACCACGAATATCAGTCATGGCAGAATCCTAGGCCTCGTCGCGTTTTTGTTCGTCTTCGATTTGGAAACCTTTCGACTGTCTGTCGGTTCTAGGGAATGTCATCCCACTCTAATGACTCTCTCTATTTGTAGCAATTGATCCTGTCGTCACTCTCGGATTTGCTGGGTCAAAAACTGGCTCATACGTCCGATCTCGGACGTACCGAGTCGACCTCTAAGCACTCGATGTCGTCTTCGAATCTAACCACACGAAAGGTGCGACTGAGTGACCGCGAGTTACTTCAGCGCGTTCAGCGCGTGGCAGTTCCTGAGGGTCCCATCGAGCTCCGCAGACTCTTGTCTAAACGTGGGTGGAGACGTGTTCGGATCGGTGTCACGAGTGGTATGGAAATGCACTTTCGTGTATCGCATTCTGGATCGCGGCAGTGTGAAGTGATTGCTGGAGGTGACACCGGAGCTCGAGCCTCGGAGGTGATGGCGTTGCTACAAACACCGACGGAAAGTGAGAGCAACTCGCTATTTCGCGCTTTGTACGGTTCACATTTCATCTATAGCTCGCTCTTGCATACATTACCCAACATGGAGCGGGGGTCATTGATCTCGTCTACGAGCGACAATGGTGCAGCTATTGGACAGCAGCTTCTCGTTCGCACAGCGAGTTTTGCACACAAAGGATTGGCTAATCCATTGAAGCAGCGAATGTCAACTAGTATGTCAGTAGACTCGATGACGTCATGGAATATGAGGCAGCGACAAACATCAGGGGCCAAGAACGAACAATGCTGCTATATTGAACTCTATACCCCTGTAGGAGAAGGGTTTAAGCAGTCGTTCTGCACACTTGACGTTGCAGATGTCTTGGCAGGGAAAGCTCCACCTGAGCGCGTGATACCGCTGCATTCGATTTCAGGTTGGCTGATAGTCGAGCCCAGTCCTCGCAATCCCGAAACTGTTCGACTTACATACCATGCTGCTTTCAACGGCAATGTGCCAGGTGGTTGTGACTTTCGGGTGGCTCAAAGCAGATTATTGTTTCTTGCAAAGGGGGTCTGTAGACTGGCAAAGGTTCTTCGAAGACGCCGACGATTATATCAACAGCAACGCACAACACCTGGCCGCATGTGGCAAGCACTGTTGAATCCCTTTCGAGTTATGGGAGTTGTTAATTCGGAAGACGAGAGTTCGGGTGGAACCCACCACAATTGGCACTGTATCGCATGTACACGATCATTCTTCCCGACACTTCGCAGGAGCTGGCAACGGTGTGACTTGTGTGCCTATCGAGTATGTGATGAACCGCCGTGTTGCTCGCGTGAACGAGTTACAATTTACAACCGCTACGTTGCACCATTGTTAGTTTGTGCACGTTGCCGAGAGTGCATTGATGAACAAGAGGGCGATGATCGCACCAGTGGGAATTTGGCTGGAAGTAGCGCAGGAGACGTTCGATACACAGGCGTCAGTCTGCGATTCGCCAATCGAGAGAGTGAATTTGAGCCAGAGTTTGAACTGGATCCGTCTACTTGCAATCACAGCAGGTGGGGATCAAGTGATAATCGGCGATCCAATGGAGGTTTGCGGTCAAAGCGAAGAACGCAATCTGACCCGCCGCCCATGCTAGATCTCGTCTTTTCAAGCTCTGAAGAAGACAGCAACTCTTAGCAATGGAGAGTAAAACATAGAGTAGAAGATAAATAGTGTTTACGAGCAAGTGTTCACTTAAGAAGAGCCTGGATGCCATACTTGCAAGGTGGACAGGCAATCCTGGATTACCACTCAAACTTCCGAGGAAGACGGGTAAGATAAATGTTGTCCAAACCTGATGTTGCCACATCGAATGACAAATCTCTGTACGTCTTTTTCTTCGAGGGACACTTTACCAACGGTCGCCTTGGAGCTCTGCACCAGACGCTTTCGTCTGTTCGATAAAGCAGCCGAAGAAGAGCATGGGCAAAGGCGTGCTACTGGTTCGTAATCGCGCCAAAGCTTAGCTTAAAGAGAAGGAATGTCCCCTCTGTGAGCTGCTCAAGAGCGAGGTAGTGGACCAGAGACGCATGGAAGCATACAAAAGGACACAGTTCTTCTCCTCGACAGTCGTATAGACGAAAAAGTATCCGCCCAAGTCGGGCCTGGATACGGCAACTTGTGCTCAATATGAAGGGTTAAATAACGTCACGTACTGTCAATTCTAGCTGACATGATGGAAAAAGTAAATGAAGAAGTGAAAGAATAGGATCGCAATAATGCCTGTCAGACAGACACTTGGTCTTCGCCACAGCCGAAATGCATGAGAGGTTCCAGCCGAGAACTCGTCGCACGAAGCTCAGTGCCAGTACTGGACTGAAAGCGTTTCGGCCGTTCCGCACCCTTCAAATTTCCTCAGTCATTTCTTCTACGTTTGCAGCGTGCGAGTCCTCATGCTGGCTGAATGCATCTCGCCACGAACATCTGCGATTCAATTTCGCTTCACTCTGCAATTCACGCCGACCAAGTCGCATCTCGCTTGCATCTATGGCAGCTTCGGTTCTCAATGATGGAGCGGATGGGTTCTTTGCCTCAGGTTCCCCAATTGCCATGGACGTGCTTCAAACTGCGAGATTCGTAACACCCGAGTGCTGTAGCATTCCCGGGTGTGCACGGTTGGCACCAAACACTCCACCTACCGTCCGGAAAGTGGCCGTGAGTGATAACGAGCTTCAACGGCGGGTGGACCAAGTGCAAATCACCACGGACTTTAATAACGTTCTTGCCAATGTGTCAGTGCATGGCTGGAAGTGGAAAAGTGACTGCCGAGCTTTTTCAATGTTTACAAAGAGCATCATGAGTGCAAGTGGTGCAACGGTAGCTGATGGTCAAGTTTTGGCAATGGGGACAGTCTCTGGTGGTCGTGCTCTCGAGCAGCTTGTTTCACTCATACGAACACCTAACGAAAACGATTTCAACCGAATGATGCAGGAGCTGTACAAACGAGACTTCATCTACGGCTCTTTAGTTCATGCTACCCCTTCAGATTCCACGACGCTTGGAGACGGGAGTCTATTGACAGTCAAGACGAGTGCTTTTGTGCGGTCAAAGCGCTTTTCTCACAAGAAGAACGAGCAAATGTGCTTTGTGGAGCAGTTTCGACCAACAAAAGACGGCTTTGCTGTGGTGTTTACTTCTATGCCTCAACATGAAGTCCTCGTGGGCAAAGCTAATGGCAAACATGTCGACGAGTTGTGCCCTTATCGCGGATGGCTGTTGGTGGAGAAAGCTCCAACGAGCAGAGCAAGCGTAAGAGTTCTCTATCACGTAGGCATTCATCCAGAGTATGTTGATGCGGACAAGAATAGCAGCTTTGGCTCCGTCAAAGTTACAGCTGCACGACTTTTTCGTCTAGCAAAGGGAGTATGCCGACTGGGTGAAGTCCTGCACAAGCAACGTCGAAAAGACAGTGTAAAAGGAGTCACAGCCGGTGACAGTAGCAACAACAGGAAATTTTGCGACGTCACATCTGATGTTTCGAATTCGCATTGTGTGGCCTGCACCTCCAAGTTTGACTTGCTACGACGTCGACGACGTTGCGGACTCTGTGCTTATAATGCCTGTGCTAAGTGTTGCCATCGTGAGCCCATGATCATTTACAACCGCTATGCTGCGACGATTCAGTTTTGTACCCGATGTCGAGAATGTATGATAGGAGGGGAGTATCCGCACTTGCGATTGGCTGCTCGACTTCCACCAGGTATTTAAACTGGCTTTTGATAGCCCAAAGGGTAGGCTTCTGCATGAGTAACTGTTTGTGAAAGATTTGAAAAAGTCCAAAAAGGAGCATATTTCCAAAACTTGATACGTCCATGCATCAGGCCATCGAAGGATAGCTGCAGGCGCCATTTAAGAGATGATCAGCTTGACATCCAAAGAATTCTAACTACCGAAAGCAGATATCTCATGACGCTTCGTAGGGTTCGCAGGAATAAACTCAGCCCATGTATCATCGTTCCGTAACATGATCGGTCAAGACAGTGGCTGTGGTCGCCTCGAGTCATTTTGATGACCTTAGACTGCATTGCGCACAGTCGCAATGTTCACGCGCATGCCAAATTTGTGTCTGTTGCGTCAGTTTTGTGACGGCGCTTCGAGCTTTCGAACAATACCGACAGAAATATTGCCCTCACTGGAAGCAATTTTGTGCAGACCAAAAAAAAGGCTCTATAGCGGTTGGCTTGTGCCAATTATCACAAGCGCAAGAAGTTTAAGAGTCCAGACGAGCGATGGGGATCGTCAGCGAGACTCAAGGACTCGGCGACGACATCCCTCTGGTGGTTTAAGGCGTGGCAGAAACGGACGACTCAATGATTGAAGATTGAATCAGAATTTGGTAGACCTGACGCGGGTAGAACACCGAACACAGACGAAAGAGCCTGAACCCAAGCGCAAGAAACGGAAGCAATCACTGAATGTGACGCCAAGAAACAAGAGTGTTCCAATCTAAGCTGCACAGCAGGAAGTCTTTTGGTACAGTTAGGGGAAATGTGTGGCAAGGGCTGGACTGACGTCCCGGTACGATCAGCTGATGACTTGCTTTTCCACATGTGTGTTCCCGAGAACGAGACATCTGCCTCTTTTTGATTACACCGACGATATTAGAGCAGAGCAAACCTTCTATGATCGTTGTTGTTTGGCCGTGGCGACAACGCCTCAGTCGCTCAGAGTATCTCAAGTTGTGGTACATGATCAGAGTTTAGCAGTCGCAGAGAGCATAATGCGGACTCGTGGAGTATCACCTCAAAAACCCAAACTTTGTGAGCAAATGGTGGTTATTTGCAAGCACTTGTTCAAATACCTTCAACTCCAAGTCAATATCACGTTTACAGGGCATGATAGCGAGCGAGCTTACCGAGAAGCGCAAGAAGGAGACGAGAAATCAAGTGATAGTGATCATTCATGTGTGCTGTGCTTAAGTACCGATGAAACGGGTATAAGACAATCTCACATGAGAATGGCACCGAGTGGAGCAAACAGTGGAGAATCTCCCGGGTGTATCACCGGCGATGAAGTCGTTTGTGGAGAATTGGTGAAAGCGATGCGCCTTGTCTTTGTTGTTTTCAGCAAGGGAGATCTCGAAACTGTCTGCCGATAAAACGTATGGGTTGGTAGACTCAATGTCGCGAGGATCGTTGCAGCGATACCATCTTTCAAGCTCGCAAGCTGCAACACGTAGTAATGCACGCTTTACTGCTGCAAGCAGCTGTACGCAGGCCAGATATTGTTCTCATGTGGAGATACGTATCGTAAGTAGCGCATAGCTCGCGTGGCTGTCGTTGCAAGAGTAAGAAACAACGGAGACTAGATCTGACGCGATGGTCTCAAAGGAGATGCGTATAGCAAGGGTTGCGCAAGCGCGCGATGAAGGTCTATATGGATGAGTTCTACCAGACGCATTTATCAATTAGACACATACGCGACCTTAACCATGTCTAAATGAATATTTGAAGAAGGGCTGTTTAATTTAATATGTTAAAACACGAGTTTTGATGTGTTTTGGAGAGATGTAGCAACTTGCGGTTTTACTCTATATTTATATCGCTAAAGGTGGTTTTAACGTCATTCTATGTAGTCCACATCGCTGCAAACGACTGGCGTTGGGCCAATCTCCACCTCTATCGCCTGTGTGTTGTCATTCCATCAGAACGGGAGATAGGGACCAGAGCGAAAAGCATTGACAATGGTTAAGAACGTGCGCATCACTTATCGCCGCCGGCACTCGTACGCCACTGAGTCGAACAGCATCAAGGCTGTCAAGACCCCTGGTACGTTATCGCGACAGAAGCAGTTTTAACTGGCGAGATATCGACAAACGTCGTCATCTTGAAGAACATTTCTAACACTGTGGCTCTGTATATGTTTCCAGGTGGCAAGTTGGTTGCACAGTACCGTAAGAAACGTGCTGCTGGCCCAAAATGTGGTGACTGCACGCAGACACTCAAGGGAATTAAGCACCTGCAATCGAAGGAGTACAAGAACGTGAGCAAGACGCACCGCACTGTCTCCCGTGCCTATGGTGGTTCGCGTTGTGCCCTGTGCGTGCGTCAGCGCATTGTGCGTGCTTTCTTGATCGAAGAGCAAAAGATCGTCAAGAAGGTGTTGCTGGAGAAGCTCAAGAAGAACAAGTCGGCTTAACAACGTTGTGCACTCTCTCGCCCCACTTAATTCCCGAGGACGACGTCGAGGTCCTTTGTTCCCGTGTGGAATTGTACTAGCTTAATGCAAGTTTTCCTCGTCGTGTTCTGCTACGACCCGTTCATTATCTCCGTTGACGCCGTGTTGAGATCCTATCTCTCCGTCATTTTTTCCTTTTCTCTCTTTGTAGCAGGTGAATGGAGCAATTCTATGAAGGAATACCCACCTTATTATAGCGCGCAGTGAAAGTGGCATAATATCCTCGGTATGACTAGATACGGGTCAAGTTCCTCAAGAAGATCTGATGGTCTCAGATATTCTTCGCTCGAAATGTCCACTGTCCTCGCTCCTCTCCTTCTCATTGGTTGACCCTTGTTCTTTTCTTCTCATTCATTCGTCAATAACATGTTTGTGTCCCCCCCTCGTCGCCCTTGTCATCTTCTTGTGTCCATTACCTCCTCCTCTTGTCATCATTCCCTTCTCATCGCTCAAGCAGCGCCACACTCGAAAGTAAAAGTCGTCGTTGTCTCTCTCTCTCTCTCTCTCTCGTTCTTTTCATAGTCTCTCGACTGGGCGCGACAAGTTGCGCAACGTCTTTGAACCCATGCAGTTCCAAGATCGGGAACATGTCGAGACGTTCTTGGCTTCTCTCGTCCAGCGATTAGACGTGACTGACGTTGCTCTACGCCACACACGCGTCGCGGAGCTCTACGCCGCAGTGGCGTCACTCAGTCGTCAATTATCCGCCGAACGGTTTGCCAAAGCTTTGGGGCATTTGACGCCTCAACTCTACAATTTGCTGCAAAAAGGGTCGTCCGAGAGCGCCCAATTGGGCGTCCTACTAGCGATCGAGTACCTCATTGACGTGTCAAACGAAGACCAATTCATCCGCTTTGTCAACTACTTGCGCTACTTTTTACAACAGCCCCAAACAAGTCGAAATGCGCTGCTGGCAGCCGCGTCCGCCATGGGCAAATTAGCGTCCTCAAGTGTCAGTGGGACCTTAGTAGCAAGTTTTGTTGATTTTGAAGCCAAACGCGCGTTCGAGTGGCTACAGGAAGGGCAACCGGCGGCACGGAACGAAGCTTTAGTGAGTCAACGACGACTGGCAGCGTGTTTTGTCCTGCGGGAATTGGCCCAAGCAGCTCCAACGCTGTTTCATGTGAATTTGACGACCTTTTTCCAAAGTATTTGGGGCGCCGTACGCGACCAACGCGTGGAGATTCGAGAAGCGGCAACGAGTGCCTTAGCAGCGTGTTTGCAGCTCATTACAAGGAGACAGACACGACATCGTGTGCAATGGTATTGCAAAGTCTATGACCAAGTGTTTGAAGGCTTAGCACTGCGTCCAAGTTCAAGTGCAAATCAAACCGTGACGACGTTAACAACGTGGGAATGTGCCCATGGCTCGCTCTTGGTCATTGGTGAACTCCTTGCTAACACGGGGAGGTTCATGGTGCCGCGTTTCCGTGAAGTCTGTGATACGGTCTTACGATACAAAGACGCCAAGGAACGTCTCGTGAACCGAGCCGTGTCGCGTCTTTTACCGCAGCTCGCGGAATTCTGTCCGGGAGCCTTTGTACAGTACTATTTGGACGTGTGTGTGGCTCATTTGACCAAGCGGATCCTCGAGTATTCAGCGCCAGCATCGGAACGTGGAGTGGCCTTCTTGGCTATGGGGCGACTGTCGTTGGCCGTGGGGGAGGCCTTGTTGCCGCATCTTCCTCCGATTCTTAAACTCGTGAAAGAATCCCTTGCACCACATACTGGAAGCAAACGCAAGCGTACGCGCAACAAGTTGTTTTGTGTACAAACGCTCACGTGCGTCGCGAATATGTCACGAGCACTAGGACCACGTTTTGAAGCCTTTTTGTTTCAGGATGGTGTATTGGAGACCATGATGATTGGTGGACTCAACGATGAACTCATTGATTCGTTAGCAGTGGTCGTCGCGAGTGTACCAAGTGCACTTCCCTATGTGCAAGAGCGTTTATTGAATGAGATTTCGGGGATTTTACGGGGGACGCCCTTTTCCTTAGGAAATGCTGGTACAACGTATCTCCCTGGAAGCAGTGGAGGAGCTAGTTCAACGAGTGGAGACAATGGGGACTTGGTACTCGATGCTCCCTATTACGATACTTCCATTGAAGCTCCACTCGTGAAACAAACAGCGGTTCAAGCGCTCCTGTCGTCCATGAAGCGCGGATTTTCAAGTGCTGAAGAGGATGTCATGGCTGGAAATGGCGCTCTTATGATCAAAGGCGAGACGGGGGACGAGATTGACACGATCTTGTTGTCGTTGCACACCTTGAGCTGCTTTGATTTCAGTGGAAGCTTTTGTCTCTTACCGTTTGTACGTGATTGTGTGGCGTTATACTTGAAGAATCCGGATGCACGGATTCGTAAACAAGCTGTCATTACCTGTAGTAAGCTCTTGCTTCCGTCCTCCAAGTGTCCCGATACGACGGTCATGTCGTGGCGACACGTAAAGAAACGTGGACCCAGTGGACGTGTCATTGATCTCGTACTCACGCAACTTCTTCAAGTTGGGATCTCGGACATGGACGTTGGGGTTCGAAAGAGTGTCGTCGAGTCTTTGGATGGTCGATTCGATGAGCTCTTGAGCCAAGAAAGTCATTTACGTTTGGTTTTTTTACTGCTTAACGATGAAAATGCGAATATTCGGGAACGAGCGATGCAATTATTGGAACGCTTAGCACCACGGAATCCTGCGTTTGTCATGCCGTCCTTACGTCGCGTTATCATTCAATTGGTGACGGAACTGCGCCATACGTCGGATCTACGAATGCGTGAGGACAGCACACGTCTTTTAGGTCACTTGATCCGAGGGGCTCAACATCTAGTGGATCCATACGTTGTACGAATCTTGGAAGTGCTCTTACCCATCCTCGTACGTGGGAATGCTCCATTGACTATGGCAGTCTTGATCACTCTAGGGGAACTAGCGTTGGTCTCACGTACTCAAATTGCTGCTTACGAACGGTATCTCTTTCCCCTCATCATTCACACGCTTCAAGATCATTCATCGATTGAAAAACGTCAAGTGGCATTGCAAACCTTAGGCCAGCTTGCAGGGAGTACAGGATGCGTTGTGCGGCCGTATTTGGCTTCACCCAAGCTGCTCGAGATCTTTCTGAGTCTCTTGCATCATAACGTTGGTAGTCCATGGTCTCTACGACGTGAAGCCATGCGAACAATTGGCATTCTAGGCGCATTGGATCCATACAAGTACAAATTGTGCATCTCTCGAGCCTCTTTACGACAAGCGAATGAAGTGGCGTCCACCGCTGATACGTCCACGAGTATGGACGAGAAGGAGAAGCAAAGTACAGACAATGCGTCACTAGGTATCTCGAAATCCATTGCCGGTGCCATCATCTCGCCGTATCCGACGCTGGACATTGATTTAAAGGCCTTGGGCGTGACTATCAACCTCGCAAGCTTTGACCGCAAGGCAACAAGTGACGCCTTGGACGAGAAACAGCAAATTGAGCTGCAATTGTTCACTGCCGCACCCATTGGCACGCGCAAGCTCGACATTGCCACGGCTACCGGTACATTGGGCACGGCGTCGCACTCGTCGCATTCGGCAAGTGGCACGTCGTCGGCTTTTGCCGAAACTTCGTCGTCTTTGGCGTCCTTTTCACGCAAGCGACGGCAGGAAAGTGCCCTTGGCATGAGCTTAAATGACGATGCCTTTGACTTTGAAAGCTCCTTGATGGACAATGAACTGGAGCTAGATCCGACGGAATTATCACCGGCATCCGACGCGTACTTTCCAACGGTAGCCATCCACGCGTTGCTGCGGATTCTTCGAGAACCTTCGCTCAATGCTCATCATCACGGCGTGATCCAAGCCATCATGTTCATCTTTAAGAGTCTGAGCACTCAGTGTGTGCCCTTCCTCCAGTTCATTCTGCCTCCTTTTCTTCGCGTCTTGGCACGTGGGGAGCCACGACTTCGTGAGTCACTCTTTCTACAGCTTACGACACTTATCTCGATTGTCAATACCCACATGAAGCCCTTTTTCCCGCCGATCATGGTCCTGGCCTTGCGTTTCTGGGGCTCGCACTTGCCGCAGATTGTACGTCTTGTGGAGAAGATCTCGCAAGCGGCACCCCACGAGTTCCATGCGCAATACTTTCCAAAGCTCTTGCCAAAGCTCTTGGAGGTGGTTCAGCCGCAGTTTGGCTCGGGAAGTAGTGCCACGGAGGCGGAGCTGAGTGGTTCAAGTAGCGGCACGTCGGGGAAGGCCACGACCATGGCGCAAAGTGCCGGAGATGGAGCGAGTGGAGGGAATACAAGCGGCGAGACGCATGGCCCCGGGACTAGCACCGTGTCGAGTACCGAGCACGTGTCGAGTACGTACGATATTGTCCAAAATGGTGGAGCGGACGGCAGTACAATTGCCAAGATTCAGGTTCAAGTGGTGCAATCGCTCATTGTGTTTGGGGACGCCGTGGACGACTATGTCTATCTGCTTGTGCCTGCCCTTGTTCGTCTCATGGAAAGCTTGGATACGCCACTGGACGTCAAGATTACGACAATCTATGCCCTTGCACGCATTAGTCTAGTGGCCAACTTTGAACAATATGCGGGACCCCGCTTACTGCAGCCTCTTGCTCGCGTTGCGACGCAAATCTCAGCCAAGGGGCCCTTCTTCTTTAGTCGTACAAATACTCATGGCACCATGAGTACAAGTGGAGGAACGACTAGCTCGACAAAAGCAGGAGGAGGCAATACAAGTGGAGGCGTAGGTCGAATCGCTACAAGCAAGACAGAAGCCACACGTTTCTCGGAAGTCATGCTGTATGCCTTAGGGGCTCTAGTGTATCAGCTCCAAGTGGAGATCTTGAGCTTTGAGCCCTTATTGCAGCAGATTATCGCGTCCTTGCCGTTTGCTCCTCGTGGAGATCTTAGTACGACAAGCGCCATCGAGAGCAGCCCTTTGTCCGGTTCTCCTCATGCTATGGTTGGGAAAATTGCCCAAGCGCTGGAGTCTTTACGTCGTGGCGCACGCATTCCACGTTCGTTCCTGGACGACGCCGTGTTTCTCACTCCTGCGCTTCGTAAATTCCCTACGGAAGCTCAAGCTCAAGCCTCGAGTTCCATGACTCCAGCGGCGTCACCTCCTACCAATGTACGGCTTCATGTGAATCAACAGAATCTACGACGTGCGTGGGAAGCTTCTCAACGCAGTACCAAGGAAGATTGGCTGGAATGGATGCGTCGGTTCTCCATTGAACTCCTTCGAGAATCGCCCAGTGCTGCTTTACGTTCGTGTTGTGCCCTCGCTCAAGCGTATAATCCTTTAGCGCGTGCCTTGTTTAATCCGGCGTTTGTATCGTGCTGGAATGAACTCTATGAACAGTATCAAGACTACCTTGTGCGGGCCTTAGAGACGGCGTTCCAGAGCGATACAATCCCGGCCGAGATCCTACAGACTTTGCTGAATCTTGCCGAGTTTATGGAGCACGACGTCGAAGCTTTGCCCATTGATATTCGAGAACTTGGCGAGTTGGCTCAAAAGTGTCATGCGTACGCCAAGGCGCTGCATTACAAGGAGCTCGAGTTCCATACATCGCCCAGTACGTGCATTGAAGCGCTCATTTCCATCAACAATCAATTGGGGCAACCGGAAGCTGCCGTGGGGATCCTCAAGTACGCTCAAGCTCATCATAGTCGCGTGATTCAAGTGAAAGAAACGTGGTTTGAAAAGCTTCAGGATTGGCGCGCAGCTCTTGCGTTGTATGATCGACGTCTTCAGTACGCCCAGGACGAGGACGAGGACGAGGACATTGAAGTGTGTATTGGTAAAATGCGCTGCTTGGAGGCCTTAGGCGACTGGGAAGAATTGAGCGCCTTGGCAGCTCAAGTGTGGAAGGTCTTACGCGCTCCCGAGCGCAATGCAGCAAAAAGTAGGGGATCCAATTGTCGTAGTCGGTCGTTGAATGCTGGTCGAGGCAATGCCACGGCACTACGTCGCGGTAGTACGGGCAATTACGGCTCGTCGTCGTCGTTGAGTGCTGCAGGAGGCTCCGTCTCGTCGTCTTGTTATCAAGTCGGCGATGATCGCGGAGATGAAGCTACTGCTCTTCGACGTGTGGCGATGCTAGGAGCTCGAGCAAGTTGGTGTTTATCGCAATGGGAGAGCATGACACAATACGTGACGGAATGTGCCGCTCAGAATGAGTCGAGTCATTTGAATAGTGCCGTCATTTCTCGTGCTGCTCGTGGCACTGGCCATGGCTATGGCTATGGCCATGGCATCTTTGGTGCCGATGAAGACGTGACGGAATTGTCGTTGTATCAATCGGTACTTGCAGTCCATCAAGGAAAATTTGGACAAGCTGAGACTTTGATTGATGCCACACGCAAAACGTTGGATACGAAACTCGGAGCTCTCGTGGGGGAATCCTATAGTCGCGCGTATCGTAGCATGGTCACGTTGCAGCAATTGAGTGAATTGGAAGAAGTCGTGACGTACAAGAAATTACGCGCACAGATTTCAAAAGGAGAAGAAGCTGCTCGTTATAAGCGCCATTTGATGCGCATGTGGCATGATCGGCTTTCAGGCTGTAAACGGGTGGTCGAAGTCTGGCAGCAATTGATTGCCGTCCGTGCCTTGATCCTATCTCCACACGAAGATATCGACACGTATCTTCAATTTGCCAGTCTTTGCCGTCAATCGGGGAATCTTTCGCTCTCGATGAAAGTCTTTACCAATGCATTGCACGTTCATGGCGGCGCAGGTTCGAATCATACGGGAATTGCCGAGATGCTGCGTGTTGCTCCCTCGACTGCCACGTCAAGTTTATCCTTTGGTTTTGGGGAAAAGGACCGCAATCGCGTGGCGTTTGCCTACTTGAAGCATTTGTGGGCCGCTGGACAGAAACAAGAAGCGCTCGCGGACTTGCATCACTTGGTGGTGCGCATTTCATCCATGGCACGACAACGAGCGCGTTCGTCGACTGGAATGAACGCCGTGCCATGTGCAACGCCGGCCGTGATGCCAATTCGAAACGAAGAAGAGGAACTTTTGGTCAAGTGCCACTTGAAAATGGCCGAATGGCAATTGGCCGTACACGATCAACAGATTGAACATGTGCCCGTGGAGAATGTGCTGTCGTCCTTACGCTTGTGTACGGAGTTGGAGCCACGCAGTTATAAAGCGTGGCATGCGTGGGCGTTGATGAATTTTCAAGTGGTTGAGCATTCGACCCATAGTCAGCATATTTCCGCTAAGGCAACGACGTCGGCCGTGGCAGCTTCGGCCTCGGTTGCGCCGTATATTGCACCGGCCATTGAAGGCTTTTTCCGGTCTGTAGCATTGGGTCGTAGTCGCTGGGCTGCAAATGTCCAACAGGATATTCTACGCGTACTGACGCTTTGGTTTGCACATGGACATCGTACGGATGTCCATGCTGCGCTGGAGAAAGGCTTTCGATCTGTTAGTATTGAAACGTGGTTGATTGTCATTCCTCAGCTCATTGCACGGATTCATACGCCTTATCCGCGTATCCAGAAGCAATTGCATCGTTTATTGGTGGCTGTAGGGAAGCAGCATCCCCATGCACTCATCTATCCCTTATCAGTGGCACTTAAGTCATCCGTGAGTGAACGACAGCAAGCTGCAGAATCCATTATGAATACTATGCGTACGAATTACGTGGAACTCGTGGACGAAGCATTGCTCGTGAGTCGGGAATTGATCCGAGTTGCCATTTTATGGCATGAAATGTGGCATGAAGGGCTTGAAGAAGCTTCGCGATTGTACTTTGGCGAGCACAATGTGGACGCAATGGCGGAAGTTTTACGGCCCTTGCACGCAATGATGGAACGTGGACCGGAAACATTACGGGAAGTGAGTTTTCATGGAGCCTTTGGACGTGATTTACGTGAAGCTAACGAATGGCTACAGCGTTTCTTGAGTAATCGACGCAATGAGTCAGACTTGAACCGTGCGTGGGACCTCTATTACCACGTCTTTCGTCGGATTAATAAGCAATTGCCCCAGATTACCACGTTGGAATTGCAAGTTGTGTCTCCCAATCTCTTGTCTGCTCGCAATCTGCAGCTTGCTGTGCCAGGTACATACCGTGCGGATCATGCTATTGTCAAAATTGGGAGTTTCTTGCCTACTGTAGCAGTGATTACAAGCAAACAACGTCCACGTCGGATTACCATTGTGGGCTCTAATGGCCTCGAGTACATGTTTTTACTCAAAGGCCATGAGGATTTGCGTCAAGACGAGCGTGTGACGCAATTGTTTGGACTTGTGAATGCTTTGCTGATTAATGATCGGGATACTTCCAAGAAAGATCTCAAAATTCATCGCTATCCTGTGATTCCATTATCGGATAATGCAGGAATTGTAGGATGGGTCCCCCATTGCGATACCCTGCATCAATTGATCCGAGATTATCGGGAAGCTCGCAAGATTTTGCTCAATATTGAACATCGCTTGATGCTTCAGATGGCACCCGACTATGATGCATTGACATTGCTGGAAAAGGTTGAGGTCTTTCAATATGCACTTGAGAACACGGCAGGACAGGATTTGTACAAGGTTTTGTGGCTAAAATCGGAAAATTCCGAAGTGTGGCTCGATCGACGTACAAACTACACGCGGTCCCTTGCAGTCATGTCCATGGTGGGCTATATCCTTGGTCTAGGTGACCGTCATCCGAGTAATCTGATGCTTCATCGGTTTACAGGCACGATTGTTCATATTGACTTTGGCGATTGTTTTGAAGTTGCCATGGATCGGGAAAAATATCCAGAAAAAATCCCTTTTCGGCTAACGCGAATGTTGACAAATGCCATGGAAGTGAGTGGCATTGAAGGGAATTTTCGCTTTTCGTGTGAAAGTGTCATGACTGTCTTACGTGAAAATCGCCATAGTCTCATGGCAATGCTTGAAGCGTTTGTACATGATCCCTTGATCAATTGGCGTTTACTTTCGGCAACAAATGTGCCACCTTTGAGTCATGCAGGGAGTTCTGCAGCGTCTAGTGCTGCATCGTCTTCGATTGTATCAAGTATAAGCAGTGAAAGTGAGGGAAGTGTGTATGAAGCATCGGAGACTTCATCTCATGAAGTGTCTGAAGTTTCGTGTCGTTCTGAGGAAGAGGAGGCACTTAATCGTCGCAGTGAGAGCATTTCGATCCCCGATCCGTCCCCTTCGACGTTACTTGATGATCGAGATGAACCGCGATTACCTTCTAGTCGAACGCAAGGGATTCAAAGCGTGTCCGTGCATGAGTTTAAAGAGAAACAAGAGACAAATGATGTAACCGAGGAAGAAGGAGAGAAGGATCCGACGATTGGAGAAGATGTGGCAGATGAAAGGGACGAGGACGAAACGAGTGGCCAGCAACAAAAACCTCTTCGAATCCAAGTCAGCGCTAGTATGGCTGCCCCACATGAGCTTGCTAAAGCTACGGAAATGAAGACACGTCCGCCTCCATTACCGTCGTCCTTGTCATCCCGACCCATGAGTCTTAGTAAATCGATTCCACTTCCGATGCGCAAACTTCCACCTCGTGCACCGGTACCGAATCGAGTTCGTGAGGATGCTATCGATGAGTACGAAGACTCGAATGTGGTCGAAAAGATCAATTACGCGACTATCAATCTGCACACGGAGATCTCCTCGCTAGCCGCAAGTGTCTCTAGTGTCGGCCATTCCAGTCTAAGTCGTAGTTTTTCCGTCACACAGGCTCAACTGCAAGGGCAACAGCAGATACGACCGCAACAACAACGACAACAAGGTGAAAAGGGACAAGGAGCTCGAAGTGACGGACAGGGAGCACCTATTGCCTCTCTCGGTCCTCCTCCACGGATGGCTTCAGCCACGTCAACGTCCTTTGTGTCCGTGACGGCAGCTGCCCAGATCCCTCCATCCTCTGATACAATGCCACCATCAGTGACAAATGATGTGCATGCGAACCGCAGTGTCCGCGAACGTGAGCTACTGAGTGCTCTAGGACCTGAAGGCATTGCCGCACCTCATGTGGCATTGAATGAAAAGGCGGTCGCGGTTATTCGTCGTGTCCAAGCAAAACTATCAGGGCGGGACTTTGAAGGGGACGGTGGTGAACCACTTGATGTGAGTGCACAAGTACAACGTCTCATCTCTCAAGCCACATCTCATGAAAATCTCTGTCAATGTTACATTGGATGGTGTCCCTTTTGGTAATGTATGATTGATGATGATGGCATGAGTGGGAATAGATATGTGGCAAGGACACCAATGGGTTCTTCCATCTGGTAAGGATGGTCTGGTACACGCCAGAAAATAGGAAAATCCTTCATCTTTAGGATGGGTCGGGTGCGCAAGCAAAGATTATACGTTGAAATGAATTTTAATATACCAAATTGACTGTGGATGTTGATGTGACATTGTTGTACAGCTTGAGATTTGTACAGTGCAAGGATATCACTACCGACGGTCAAGACACCCGAGTCCGAAGCCATGCACACGTATTACCCTCCTCTTGACGTTACCTTGAGCTTCACCCGCTTCTTCTTTGACTTAGGACGCCGGCGGAGCAACCGCCTGTGGCTGGAGTTCAATGGTGCGACCACTATACAGTGACCACTTTTCGATCTGCAAGTCCATATCCAGATTGCGCAGTCTCTCGGCATTCTTCTTTCTCTTGAGAAGTGGCCGGATTGGCAGCGACCAGAGTGAGCTCTTCGTCGAGCGTGCGCGGCCTCCACGTGTCGGAGGCATCGTCACCGTCACGCCCGTTGTAGACGGCAAAGGAGCCGAGCGCGGACGTCTCGTAGCTCGCGCGCTGCAACCAGCAGCAAGAGCAGCCACTGCTTCCGCTGGCTCACGAGGTGTTTCGCTGTCATTGATGACCAGCGTCTCACACACGACGCAGACCTTCTGCGGTTTCTCAAGACCATACACAGGCACGCAGCGACGTATGCGACTCGTGCATTGTATGCAGCAGCTTTTTCGGCATTGACGGCAGTGATGACGACGTCGGTGCGGCGTCCTTCCAAACTTCTTGCCACACACAGAACATCCCTTGCTCTTCGCAAACGGTGGAGCCGTCACCGCGTCAGTCACTGCAGTTTGCGCACGCGCGCGCTCTTTCTCGTCCTTGCGAGCCTGACGAATGCGCATCTTGGAGGCCTTCTTGGCAATCTTGGCAGCCTCCTTTTGGCTCTTCTCTGCCTGTCGCAGCGCCTTCTTAGCCACCTTTTGCTGCTGCTTGAGACGTATTTGCTGCGCTTTGCGCTCCTTGGCCGCATGCTTACGTTGCATCTTGGCCACACGTTTCGACTCCTTGAGCGCTTGTTGTTGCAATTTTTCGGCCTCGGTCCGGTTCAATTTGAAGAAACCCATGTCAGAGTGGTGGTCAAAGTTGTGCGTGAGGGGGCAAAAGGAGAAGTGTTTGAGTGAACAGTTCACTCAAACGTACGCCTGCGAGTGTACAGCATGGATGGGGGTGGACCATTGACTTCAACGTCGCCAGAAATATAAAATGTCAGAGTGTTATCCTTTGCCATTGGTTAACTGAGCACGACAGAATGATTGGCTGTAGAGCGCGTCTCAGGCTCAGTTTCTTATGGTCTTACTTTGGCTTCAAAGGCTAAAGAAACGTGCGCGACACAAAACCAGACTCATACAGAATCATTTCTATAGTACTTTCTTTTCTACTTGATTTTCCTCGTCGACAACCTTAGATCATCGTTGTCGACTTCATTCATTGATTCGGGATGTCGGTGATTGTAGTGCTGAGTTCCCTATTGTATCAGACTATTCTACACAGTCACGCAGTTTCTTAGGCATGGCACGCAGCACAAAGGAATATGGCCCTCGATTTCGTACTGCGTGTATGTCTCTATTTGCTGTAATAGTTTACGGTAAACGCTCGAACAGCCACACAATCATTAGATTTGAAAACCTCAAAGACTCAGGACTATGGTATGCCGTTTACGCTCGATGGCTTTGCGTGCAGACGTATTCCATAAAGCAATACTCCGCTGCGAGCGCGCAGAGTGTACCACCAAATACTGGGAACGCGATGTGAATCTGGTCATCGACATGCTGGCGCTACTCAAGAGCGAGCTGCGCGGGAAGGGCGTTAGTCGTAGCGTAGAGCAGAACATACGAGCGAAAAAAAGGGTTCACTTAGAAAAATCCTGGAATTCGTGTTCGCATGGTAGACAGATAGATACAAATGTCGCGTCAACCTATCTGTGTAATCATCCTTAGCATCGCTTCGATATTGCCACTGCAGCCTGTCCAATCACCAGACAGCAATAGCGAATAGCTCGAGTGTCCTTGCCAGACCGAGCCAATGCGTAAGAAAGGCCGCTTCGATCATGCCATTTGACGCCTCCAAGCTTTCGATATCTCGCTGAATCATTTAGCAGCAATAGAGTGATAGAGCGACTTGCGTTCCTTGAAAATTATGGTACCACGCGCTACGTTCCAAGTTGGAAATAGGGTGCGAAAATGTGGACGAGCGACTTATATGCGGTTCTGCTCCGTCACAACTCCACAATGATTCCAAGCGCGATTGATCCAGTACTGACGAGGCGGCTGTGGCAGAAGCACTGCAGATGCGAGACGTTCGCACACCAGATGGAACCAGCGAATAGTGGATTTTGTGGCTAAACTAGAGTCAAGATAATGGTCTGCGTTCGATTGCTTTAAAAGTTTCAGGGCGCGGTCGAGAAGAGGTGTCACTTAAGAAGGAAGTCTGGCGCTCCTGTATTCACCACGTACACGAGTGCACAGCCCGTGAAAGAAGAATACGAGCTTGCTAGTCGCATCATGTAACGAAGAACAGATACAACGTTGTTAGGCCAACGATAAAGAGCGAGAAAGGCCTAACAAGAAGTCTCCCGAGTGTATTGCGCTTCTCCTGAATACGTGCCAGACGTCGTCATGGGACACGATCCCGGGATGCAGACGCTTTGTACTGCTGGGAAAGACGTCTTTCATCCAGGGCAAAATTGGCACCGTAGAAGGAGACGAAAGAAGACGAGAAGGATCGCCGGCCCTTGATTTGAAGATTCACGCCTTCTAAGCCTCATGACGGTGCTAGTGGCCTCACGCAAAGAAGAATCCCAAGCTGGATATTCGGCGAGATATCCTCATTCAGTCGTACTTGTTGGCTGTTGCATATGGAGGTAAATGGAGAGTGCCAACATGAGTTCAAGAGTGGTGAGATGAGCAGCACATGAATTTACATAGACTGAAGCTTTCTTGAGAGGCGACTACAATGCTGGAAACATGTTTGTGCACAGGACTCGACCTCTGTCGTTCCCGTATGGGGAATAGAGAAGCCACATCTGACTTTCTTGATGCCGACGTTGCTGACAGGGGACAGAGTACTTGCGGATGTCGTAGCATATACTTGTAGACGAATAATGTGGTAACCAATGCAAAATGGAGTGGGCCGAGCGGAAGATTGCTGCAAAACATCACAAAGCTCACGACCTAGAGCTGCCACGGAGAATGCGTGGACTGGTTGAGTCGATTCAGTTGTTTGAGCCTTTGCATCTGTATAGCTTGGTATGGAAGATGCTGATCTAGATGATGTTTTCTCGTGCACACCGTGCGGAAAGGATCGTACTTCTCTGCATTATCTCTCGCGGGGTTTGGAAGAGTTTGATGTACATCCAGAATTTCGGTCACGTTTCAAGACTTCCATAATTTTGTCGAAGAATACTTTGCAGCGCAGCTTGACTGGGCCAGCCAGATTGATTGGGATGAACGATGTTTCTCCAAAAGACTGCTTTGATCGAAAACAAATTGGACACGATGGTGATTGGGCAAGTGCAAGCTTAGGGCGAGGAGGTGATAGCAAGTACTGTGACGACTAGGCGTGGGCACAAGTCATGCTCTTTCACATGCTATGCAAGCGGTCAGCTTCTCTTTGGATTTTGTTGCTGTTAGACGTGTTGCTGCTGCAGACTGGTAGACACATCCATCTAGAATGTTATCGACCCCTTTGCTGCCAAATGATCTCGCGAGATATCAAAAGCTTGGAGGTGTCAAAGGCAGTGAGCAACATGTTCCGATAATTTGCGCGGTATTTCCTGCGCATTGGCTCGGTCTGGCAAGGATACTCGAGCTATTCGCTATTGCTGTCTATGCTGATTGGACAGCTGACCATGGCTGCAGCAGTGACATTATCGAAGCGATGCTAAGGATACGGTGCAGCGACTGTTTATAATGCAGGCTCTTGTGTCACAATATGGGTGCACACAGAGAAGATCGCGAGAAGTTGGCAAGAGTTGGTAATATCAGGATAGCTTTATACTTTTGCTAACCAAACAGGCCATGCATGAGGTGACGTTTGACCAGTGGTCATTAGCTCGAAGTGAGAACCTTGCAAGAAAGGGGGCAGACCTAAGCAAGCTTTATCCTCAGAAGCTGGGTCGTCCTACATCATCCTCTTATATCTTATTTCTGGCGACGTTGATGCAATGGTCCACCCCCATCTATGCTGTACATTCGCAGGTTGCCACGTATATTTGCTGAGTTGATATCGTTCACTCAGTGAACAAAATCAGAAGCTTCTCACTTCTCGTTTTGCTCCCTCACGCACGACTTTGACCACCACTCTGACATGGGTTTCTTCAAATTGAACCGGACCGAGGCCGAAAAGTTGCAGCAACAAGCGCTCAAGGAGTCGAAACGTGTGGCCAAGATGCAGCGTAAGCATGCGGCCAAGGAGCGCAAAGCGCAGCAAATGCATCTCAAGCAGCAGCAAAAGATGGCTAAGAAGGCGCTGCGAGAGGCAGAGAAGAGCCAAAAGGAGGCTGCCAAGATTGCCAAGAAGGTCTTCAAGATGCGCCTTCGTCAGGACCGCAAGGACGAGAAAAAGCGCGCGCGTGCGCAAACTGCAGTGACTGACGCGGTGACGGCTCCACCGTTTGCGAAGAGCAAGGGATGTTCTGTGTGTGGCAAGAAGTTTGGAAGGACGCCGCACCGACGTCGTCATCACTGCCGTCAATGCCGAAAAAGCTGCTGCATACAATGCACGAGTCGCATACGTCGCTGCGTGCCTGTGTATGGTCTTGAGAAACCGCAGAAGGTCTGCGTCGTGTGTGAGACGCTGGTCATCAATGACAGCGAAACACCTCGTGAGCCAGCGGAAGCAGTGGCTGCTCTTGCTGCTGGTTGCAGCGCGCGAGCTACGAGACGTCCGCGCTCGGCTCCTTTGCCATCTACAACGGGCGTGACGGTGACGATGCCTCCGACACGTGAAGGCCGCGCACGCTCGAAGAGCTCACTCTGGTCGCTGCCAATCCGGCCACTTCTCAAGAGAAAGAAGAGTGCCCAGCGACTGCGCAATCGCAAGCTGGATGTGGACTTGCAGATCGAAAAGAGGGCACTGTTTGGTGGTCGCACGATTGAGCTCCAGCCACAGGCGGTTGCTCTGCCGGTGCCCTAAGCCAAAGGAAGAGCGAATGAAGCTCAGGATAAAGTCAAGGGGCGTGTGTGCGTGCATGGTTTCGGACTCGGGTGTTTTCACCGTTGGTAGTGATATCCTTGCATTGGTATGAATCTCTGTAGCCAAGGAAGTGGGTTACAAATCATGAACTTATATTGAAATGCATTTCACCGTATCATTCTTGCTTCTGCGCACACCATCATCCTGCAGTGCAGATGGCGCGCAGAAACCTGAGAATTCCCTCCATGTGTTGTGACTCATCAAGGGTCACTGGACCAGCACTCTTCAATTGGAAGAATCCGCAGATGTTCTTGGCAGATATGTCCCACAAATGCCATCATCATGCCACAAACAATTAGATTGATTTGCCAAAAAGAACAATACCCACTGTAACATTGACAGGAGATGTAAGATGAGGCGCTGCACGTGAGCACTGAATCAAGCAATCCAGGAAGCCCGAAATTGCTCGGAAGACAATCACCAAGGCCAAGGATGTAGCACACTAAGGCCAAGGATGTAGCACACTAAGGCCAAGGATGTAGCACACTAAGGCCAAGGATGTAGCACACTTAGGCCAAGGACGTAGGTCTACTCACAGCATCACTAGACGCTAATGCTAAAAGTCGAAACTGCTAATGCCATATCACGAAAAGACGCAGTAAGTCGCATTAATTGACGATGATTCCCCCGCAGAGTTCTTTGGTGAAGTACAGCAACCCGATCCTTGTGAGTTCGAGCAAGGACAAGGCCTTGTCAAAGAGCAAGAAGCCTGGCGTGTCTACAAAGTCAGTGGGTCAGGCGCCAAATGGTGACGCGAATGGCTTGGGGGCTCCACCAGCACCGAACGCGAAGCCAACGGTGTTTACGGGCAGCAAGTCGCATAATGAGGACCCGACGGAGGACATTTTGAACTCGATCTTACCGCCAAAAGAATGGACTGAAGACGGGCACCTATGGGTACAATACGTGTCAAGCACACCAGCAACGAGACTAGATGTCGTGAATTTGCAAGAGCAATTAGATCTGAGACTTCAGCAGCGACAAGCAAGGGAGACTGGTATCTGTCCCGTTCGTGAAGAGCTTTACGCACAGTGCTTTGGTGTGTTAGTAGAAACTTTAGGGATTGATTGTGATACTTCTAATGCAATTAATGTCTTTGTAGACGAACTGATACGACAAATCACGATCAATTGCTCAGAGCGAGGACTTTTATTGCTACGAGTACGTGACGAAGCGCGTATGACGATTGCAGCTTACCAGACACTGTACGAATCGAGCATTGCATTTGGAATGCGTAAAGCGCTTATGGCTGAACAGAAAAAGATGGAAGCGGAGCAGCAAATTCGCACCCTCGAAGACGAACTGCGCGATTTGACGTCGCAAATTGAAGAGCTCAATACGAGGTGCGAAGCTGTAGTACAACGCGAAGAAGAGAAAAAGACGCTGGATGAGAAGAAGCATAAAGAAGAGGTGGAGTTGTTGCGCAAGAATAACGATCAACTGAAAGCTAGTCTCGAGAGCATGCTAGCTGCTCCTAAGTAGACTAAAGACTTGATTTGTCCATCCTAGGATGTAACCTTCTCTATCGTTTATCGTCCATTGTCAGTGTTTAGTTTACTCGTCTCTCTGAGGCGATTGGAACAAGACCATCCGGACGACACGAGCCGTGTAAGAGTGCTAGCACGTGTTGCTCCGCACCGTCGGCAAGAGCGCCAAGATGATAACCTCCTTCCATGACCGACACAAGTTTACCATTACAGCACTCCCATGCTAATCTACACAACTCGTTTGTAAGCCAGTAGAAGTCGCTTGCCTCTAATCGGATATCACCCAGCGGATCACGAGAAGACCCGTCAAACCCCATTGACACCATTATCAACTGTGGACAGAAGGCTCGCACACTTGGAAGTACCATTGCCGAAAACTCGTTGCGATACATTCGAGCACTGCATCGGGCACGTAGCGGAACATTCAGCAAATTGCCATGTTTTCCTTTTTCACATGCAAATCCAGAGTTTGGAAAGCATGGAGCAGCCTGATGCATCGATACATACAGCAATCTCGCTTCCTTGTCAGCGATATCCTGTGTCCCATTGCCATGATGCACGTCAAGGTCCACAATGGCCACACGACTCAGTCCATGCTTCTCAATCGCGTGAAGCGCTGCCACTGCCACGTTGTTAAACACGCAAAAGCCCATTGCACGACTCCGTTCCGCATGATGTCCAGGCGGTCGAACCACACAGAAAGCATTGCAACTCTCATGACTTTCGGACAGCACTCGATCGACGGCAAGACACGCCCCACCCGCTGCAATCCTCGCTGCTGCTAACGTATGTCTCATGAGCGTCGTATCCTCGCCCAAGTCCACAAATTCATACTGCTGATAGTACTCGATCTTCTCATGAAGCGTAGACAATCTGCGAGCTCTGGGACTCAATACGATGGGTATTTCACAAGCTGCTCCGTTGGTACCAACGTCTCGACAGCGTTTCAATGCGTCCAATGCTGACAAACTGCGCTCCACTTTGCTGCTCATACGCTTCACCATATTTATGTATACCTCTCCATGAACACGCTGTAATTGCTCCTCTGTAGCTGCAGGTAGCGACGTTTCTGTCTTGAGCCCTGGAAAGCGCTCACTAAGTCGCCGAAGCACAACTCGCAGTCGCTCCGGACGCTCCATTCGTCCAGGTAAACAGTGCAATAGACAAATGTCGCTAGACAGCAGCAGCGAGCGAGCGCCGAGAAGAAAAGCGGATACAATTGCGTGCCAAGAGCGACAGACGAACAACAGCGACTCGCATTCCTGACGCGTTAAGAGACCAGAGAGCAGCAGCGAGTGCAGCGGCAGCATCACGGATGGTGGCTAAAATGATATTTTATATCATGTTTCAATGCATGAATGGAATTTTGGCTTTATGACTGCCTTTTTGTTTCCACGTTTTAATGTGTTTAATTGACCTTTCATTGAGAAGTACAATTTATGCCTTCATCAATTTATTTTGAAATCAAAAATATGCTCTCAGCAGCTTCTTACCGGTATATATCGCCAGCATCCCGGTACATGTAGACTCTCCACGTAGTGTCTAAGCTCTAACATTAATTGGGACGCCGCAACCGACGATGTATATCCGCGTAAAGAGAAGGAACCAGACGGTGTTCCTGGACGTACAACTGAGTGATTCGTTTCTGAATGTAAAGGAGAAGCTGGGTTCATTGTTCCATCTACCACCAGCGAGTATTCAGCTCTGGCAGGGACTTCACCAGGTCCGAAGAAAGTGGTTGTTTTTCGGACGAAAAAACAACAATAATATCTTACTGACGTTAATTTTGTTTCACTTATTGTTGAATTATGACAGAAAGAAAACAAAGAGTTTGCGGATGCAGCGACGCTGGCCGACCATGGACTACAGAATTCTGCGGTGGTCTACATGTGCTGGAAGAAAGAGAGTGCGTGCTGAAGTGTGCGTTTGAAATATTGACAAATTATAGTATTTAACAATTACAATCATTGGTGGCAGATTCAGACCAGTGGGAGGAATTAAGTGTGGCCAAGGTGGAAACTTTGGATACTGGAGATGCTTCGAGCTCAGCGGGGGGCAGTGGCTCAGGAGGAGGACATGGAACCAAGACCGACTCGTAGGCTATTGAAACAATTTGAAAAGTAGCTAGCAATTAATTTTTTTCAAGACGACAAAGTTCCACTACTCGACACTTGCAAACTTGTCCCTTCCGTGTGTTTGACGATTACTGTCACTATTCGAGACCTTGGCAATTCGTGATCCAAATTGAATGGCTCGTTTTGCAAGACCAGCACAAGTTTCCAGGCCCAGAGTCTTTGCAACAAGGCGCAGTGCTCGTTTCTCACCGACGCCACGTGGAAGTTTAGCGTCACAAAGACTGGAAACGGGAAAAGTGGCAATCAAGGACACGACGTGCTCGTCGAGATAGGGAAAACGCGCCTCGCGTCCGTGCGCTGCAATGCACCGATCGTCCCGTCCAAGGTTGCGTTTCCAGATCCGACTCAAATCCCGTTGCAGCTCGGCTCGCAAGGCTTGTTCCCCTTCCTTGAGCAGTGTGGTACGATGACGGCCATATCCTGCAAGCTGCTCATCTGCTCCAATGCCTACGAGCACTACCCGTGCGTTTGTCTGATAAGGAGACGCTGAGGAGGATGTACAATCACTTTGCAATGGTGGCGATAGTGGCTCGGTCAATGGAGGCAGTCGGTCCATTTGCTTGGAGCGATGCACACGACAGATGAAAACTTGCTGTTTGCTCGACGTTGTCGATGGTTCATGGTGCTGTCTTGCTAGACTCAACAAGCGATCAAGCTGGGCTTCCAATATACCCATGGCAAGCAATTTGGCACGACAACTCTGCACTTCACGCTGGTCAACGCATCGTTCCTCGAGCGGAACGAGCTTATTCACGGCTCGCTGCGTTCGGAAACAGCACGTTTTGCAGACTCCCAGAGCGCAGTCAGACTTCCGTATTCGACTGCATTGAGCCACAGGACACAACAGTGCGCCACCATTTGCCGTATGCTCATCAAAGAGCGAAATCGCCGTCACTCGTGCTTGCAGATCAGCTCGTTGGGGCTTCAGGAACGCATTCAGTTCCTCCAATGTTGCATTTCCTGCAACATGACGCGACTCTGTGAGCACTCCACGACCGCGCGAGAGAAACCAGAAAGCAGCGCCGATGTTGAAATCCATGTGCGTATCACAAGGGGCCATGAGCGATTGGATCTCGCGTTGCTCTTTTACGAGTTCGTCGCGAGGTACGTTCACCTTAACAAGATTCCACTGACGCTCTGGGAATAATGTGCAGAGCTCAGCATGGGCCAACTCAGCGGCGCGACGATCAGGCGATGCAAAGCTCGACTTTTCATCAAAGCAGACAGTCAAGAGATCAATGGGCTCAGCCACAGGTGCATGAAAATGCGTGAGAGCCGCGATCACCACCGAGTCTAAACCTCCCGAGAAGAGCACAGCGACTCGAGCAGTTGACTCGTGCTTGTCTGACGAAGGGAAACACGGAATCGATCGCACGCGCACACCCACAGCCTCGCTAAGTGCAACCACTAGAGCTCGTGCTGCAGCTTGAAGCATCTTTGTAGCCGAATCAGTTGCCAAATTACAAGGCAGTTTACATCCAAAGCGATCCAAAACGTAATTTGACGCTCTGAGCTTTGGAAGCTCTTGGGGCAATTCCAGAACTAGCGGTGCATACGGATGAAATTCCATTCGGTACGATGGCAAAGTCCTATGTGTCGGCGTCTTGTACCTGTGTAGATCCATCACATAAATGCCCGACGCTGGGAGTTCTTGGTACTGCATCAAATCGCCATCATCGTGTCCAATCGCCACATTGCTCAGCACAAAGCGAGTCATTTCATTCGGAAGAAACTCGATTGAAGCGGTCTCTGTCCCTGCCAGTTCTGCTATCATATCTCCATCACGATGAGTCTCCCATCTCTTATAAAGCAGACTTCGACGTCCAAAGCGGTCGTGAGCAAAGTATACTCTCTGCGTATCAACATGGAGCCACACCACTGCAAAAGGTCCACGCACTCGACGCAACACCTCTACGACTGGATCACTGACCGTCTTTGTCATCATTCGAGTCATTGTACGTCCTGCTTGTTGTAATTTTTGGGATAGCAACACTGTGTCATTTCCGTGTATGAACTCGTCGTCGTTGTTGTTTTTTTCTTGGTTCTCGTTGTCACTTGTCGAGATATCGCGTCCACTCATTCCAAAAATTTCTCCATTCCAACAAAGTAAATTTCCATCCGAATCTTCACGCGGTTGACGGATTACTTGATCGCCTCGAAGATGTAACACGGCACTGTGCATTGCAAGTGTAAACTGCTTGTCTTCTGCTACAATGCGATGAAGTTGGTGATGGTAGCAATCAGGACCTCGTTGACACAGTCTCCGCCAAAGATCGTGATGAAAGTTGGGAGATTCAGTTTGAGTATTACAAGTACCACTTGAAGTGGAAGAAGAAGGAGCATCTACGCAGACTGAACATGGACAAGGGCGTACAGTGAGCACGAGTGCAATACCGCACATGCTGTTTAAGGTCTGTAGAGTTATTGACGGGAAGAAATGCCAAAAGTTGAATAGCGTTAAAGTATCTAAATTCTAAGAGATCAAATGATGTAGCGTAATTTAGAAGAAGTCGTGCAAATTAGACAGAGCCAAATGCCAAATGACAGACAGACCAAATGTCAATGTCAATTATTTCACAATCACTAATATGCTCTGTCGAAATTAGGCTGTATTTCCAGTGAGCAAATTGCAGCAGCTTCTTACCGGTATATCATCTACATCTCGGTACTACTGTGGACTCAGAGTGCAGCTGTGCCTCTTCTTCTCGACTTAGCTACCGCGACTGTGCCTCTTCTTCTTGACCCAGCTACCGCGATGTCCAATGAAATCGTTCTACGAAGTTGATTACTAGTTTTCTCTCTCTCAGCAGTTGCGTCTCGTCCATGGTGATCAGTGGGCTGCAATTCTGATGGGCATGCACTTTCGATGTATAGCGATGGCTCCTTCAATGGCTTATTCCATAAACCCTTCCATGCGACTATGAAGATGCACGTACTCTGCCACAAGATTCTTGACGTGAGCAATGTCCATGAAGTGATAGCGTGAGCTGTTCGTGCTCTGGACGATGAGTGTGACAATCACACTGAGTGCGAATCAAAATCTTCAGGATTTTGACGCACGCTTGGCGTGATGCTTC
>NQFO01004223.1:0-28083 GCA_003991265.1 Pseudoperonospora humuli | reverse complement strand
AAGCTGAAAGACTCGTGGCTATCAAGTCGCTCTCGTGTCGTGCTCAGCACAGGACTGAGGATCGCGTTGATCTTTTGGGTCAATCACTCAAAGTTGAAGTGACCTTCGACTCGATTGATTGGCTGACACTTCGTCACTGAAGTCTTGACTTTGTCACCTTCCTAATGCCGTCGGCGTCGGTCCCTTCCAAGCGGAAAAAGAGTCGAGGGCGTCGCAAATCAAAGGCTGAGCGACTGGCGCGATCGACTTTAGTGACGTACTCGACTACCGACTTGTCTGAACTCTTACAGAGCAGCTCCAGTCGGGAATGGGATGCGGCACAGAGTCTCGCGTTGCAAATGGGGACGCGAGAAGCGCGAGCGACTGTCGTTCGTGTGATTTTAACGACACAGAAAGCTCCTCGAGCAGCTGCGCACTATGCAAAGCGTCTGAATCTACGACATGAAGAGCTGCTGACGGTGATTTCGTCTTGTTCGACGATGTCTCCACTGCTCATAGCTCAGTTCATAGTGGAGCTTGAGGAAGACGTACTGTCGTGTGATGAGCGATTGCAGCGATTTCTGTGGCCGTGGATGCTTCAGTCGGTCGAGAAGAGAGAGGACAAGACAGCAATGAAGGCAGCTGTGCACTTGATGCTGTATCCGACCACTTCAGACGATGTCAAGATGCACGACAAGAAGGAACGAGGCCGGAGGCTGCAACGCGCTCTAGTGACGCAGTGTCTACAGACGGGAAAATTGCTGCATCTTGTGCCAATGCATGCACGAGCCTTCTTTGATCAGATCCGTGTCGATTCGGATGTTGCGACCGAAACGGATGAAGAGCACGAGTCCTTACGCACTGATCGAGATAACTCGATGGAGTTGCAGCGCCGACAGCAAGTGGCGCGTCGTGTGCAGAATGTTCTTCGTCTGATGTGGCCCGATGCGCGTGTGGTAGCATTTGGGTCGTCCGTCACCGGTCTCTTGCCAGATCGCGACGAGAAGGAGCAAGCGCCTGCTGACGTGGATCTCTGTGCTTTGCTGCCGTCGGTGCCAAAGTTTCGCCAGGAGACCGCGTCTCTGGTCAGCGAAGTGAAGGAACATTTCGCACTTTATTTCCTGCCTGACTCGGACAGCACGGATGAAGCCAATCACGTTGTTACCGCAGTGACGGGAGCTCGTATCCCTATTGTGCAATTCCAGGACCCTTTTACCCATCTACCATGCGACCTCTGCGTGAACAACGTCCCTGCACTATGGAACACGCGTCTTTTACGATGGTTCTTGTACGGCGGTGCTGGGGCTCATTCCTCGGAGCGACAACGGCAGCTTCGACATGTGCGACGACTCTGTCGATGGCTTCGGAAGTGGCGTCGGGTCAAAGCGCGTGTGGTTGGTGGCGCACTGAGCTCGTACGGCCTCGTGCTGCTTGCCATCTACTACCTTCAACGTGTTGGTGTCTTACCCGTGCTCGACTGCAGCGCACATGTTGTTGAAACTGCGTCTTCATTGCGCGTGCTGACTGAGAAAGCGATTGATGATCGGCTCGAAGCCATTGACAAGACGTTTGTGAGCGTCAAGCAGGAACCTCACAAAGTGCGAGACTGGCTCGCCCTTCGACGTGGCTTCTTTCGCTTCTACACTTGCGAGTTTGACTATGAAGATACCGTCGTGAGTCTTCGTACACTTGGCATCGTGTCAAAGACGAGCAAGGGTTGGTCTCGTCACAATGGCACGCGTCTGTGTGTGGAAGACCCCGTGGAGACGGCACGCGACCTGGGGACGCTCTGTTCTCGACGTGCCCTTGGTCAATTACGTTGTGCATTGAGTCATGCATGCATTGTACTAGGTAATGAGCATGTCGAGCCGAATGTCGAGAGGAATCTTCTGGTTTCGTGGGCGTATGAGGAGGCACACGAAGTCGAAGATAGTCATGGGACGGTGAGCACGTAGGTATTGGTGCACTTCGTTCCTCACAGGAAAGACTACGTAGAGGCTGCAATGGTCGTGACTCAAAGCCACGACAACAACAACGGACACGACAACGTCGTTGAGACCAGCCACCAATGCACGACACGAGAAGCACGCGATGCGGAGCGACGCACCAAGTTGCAGCATTTCTTGGTGCTGCGGGCATTCAACTTGCGACGTCCAAAGGAAACACTGCAAGAACAGCTCGAGTTTCTTCGAAAGCGGACCAAGAGTGGACACGTTTTGGAGCTCGACGAGCTGTGCACTTACCTATCGATTCCGCCGTATCGCCGCTTACTGCTCGCCCAAGTTTTTCGGCTGAAATCACAGCAGACACAGCTAAGTTTCGACGACTTTGTAAGCTTTCTGCAGTCGGCAGCCGTGCGTGCGGCGCAGGAAGAGCGGAAACCAGACGAAGACAGTCTTCCTCGACCTCCGTCTCGCTTCCACGAGCCCAGCAACGCACTCACGGCCTTCGACTGGTCACATCCAAATAATACGGTGGCGCGAGCTCCACCGGCCCCTGGTCTTTGGAAGAAACGTGAAGTCACTATCCAGGAGCGAAGGACCGAGTACACCAAGATTGACGATAAAGGTCAACCACAGCGGCTTGTGGAAAAGGAGCGCCACCAGACCGAGGTGCTGCACATGGAGTCCCTTGACGGCGAGTTTGCCCACCGCGAGATCACGCAGTTCGAGCAAACGGAGCACTTGAACGACGAAATGGTGCACTTGGATCATGGCCGCGAAGAGTTTTTGCACCTCAAATCTCGCCATGATGAGATCTCACGGTTCGAGTCTTCGGTTCCGTCCGGTGGAGCGAGCGGCGGCGGGCGCCCTGAGGAATGCGAGCAGCAGCCGCCGTCGCCTACAATCAAACGAGACCCTTCTACACTCTGGACAGCTCGTGACAGTGCCGGTTCTGACAGTACTTCCAACACCGAAGCAAAGGCCGAGACTGCGACTGCGACGTACGCCGAAACCTTTTTCCAGAGGCCTCACGAAGAAGCTCCGGAAGCGGACGCACAGCAGACCAGACCTAACGCGTAAAGTGCAAAACGAGCATCGTAACACAAAGGCAATAGATTCCTTGAATTGACTGCAGCGCCAAGCTACGTCCTCTTCTTACAAGCGTTGACGGCGTGCGCGTCGATCAGTTTTCGTTGCCGAAATTGCTGTCACTGCTGTTGTCGCTGGGGAAGTACATGGAGCGCTTGACGGGTGTCACATCCCCACCACTGCTGTAATCAGCCGAATTCTCGGAACTGCCGCTGCACTTGCTCGCTGCCGTGCGACTGATCATCTCCTTGACCTCGTTCTCCTCGGCGTAGTTGATGCAGTCAGCAACATAATCGACCAGTTCCTGGCATGTGAGGCCTTCGCGTGAGATTATTTTCAATGGCGCAACCGCAAGTTGTTTCTCCGGATCAGAAGCGAGAGGATCTTGATCAGCTCCAGGAGACACGGAGATCTCGACACGGAAGCGCTGAGGATCATCGAGCGAGTACTGGATGCGCTCGAAAACGCGCACAACAAAGTGGGTCATGTAGCAAAGCTCAGGGATGTCCTCGATCCACTTTCGGGATTCTTCGCCAATAGGACTCTGTACCGTGCAATCCTCTCGACCGTAGCGCAAAATGTTCAATAGCGAGTGCAGATGCGATTCGCTTGTAAAGTACAGACGTGTACGCACGGAACGATGCGCGGATTTGACCTTCTTAGCGTACGACGGGTTCAAACGGTGAGTATTATGGTCCTTTCGTAAGTCGGGGTTGAGACCACGGGCCAAGTCCAAGTCAGTGTTGATCTTTGACAAGAGCGTTCGGCACATGGCTGAGCCAATGAAAATCTTCTCATCCACATTGATTCCGTATTCCTGCGGCACTAGAGCGTGGGATAAGGCACTTGAGATCTCCAGAAGTTCCCGCACGTCCGTCAAGTTCAGATGCACGTAGAGATCACGTAACTCACGTCTACATACCGGTTTCATGTCATTGCACTTTTGTGCAGATTTATGTTTCAATGTGCGATTATTTAAAAATTACGAGGTGGTCACTACGCGGGGGACTCCCAGTGACGGCGCATTCCGAGACAAGACAAGTCAAGTCCACCTTGTTGCCTGCCGCCCCATGGATCGTATCAGTCGCCGCGATCGCTCGCGTAATTCCGAGGAAGATCCGAGCAGTGACACCGGCAGCGTCACGCGTCTACGTAGTCGTCGAATGCGTGACATCCGCAGCTCTGCAGCTGATTCCACTTCGGACGGCGCCGATACGGACGCGAGCTCGGCTGGGCATAACGTAGACGCCCCCCAGCGCCGACAGCGACGTCGCAATCTCTCGCGGAAGACGACGGAAGAGATGTTCAAGTCGTCACATAATTCGGACGAGCGACACTCGTCACGGTCTGGAGAGGAGGACGAGGAGGACGAAGACACTGCAGAGCTCGAGGAGGAAAACAATGAAAGACGCAAACGATCGATATCCAATGTGTCGAATAATTCGTCGACCTCAGCGTCTTCTTTGACCTCTGAGCCATTGACGGATGCGCAACGACGTGCGCGACTCGACCAGCAGGTGGCCGAGCTGGAGCAAAAGAAGAAAATGGTGGAGGACGGAACACTTGCTGAGTTCTGCCGTCGTGTTGCTGCATTCAAAGAAGAGCGCAATCGACTGTTGCAAACTGCGGAGCTTCACAAGAACTTACAGCTCAAGAACGGACAGGATCTTTACCAATTTGAGGTGCAGCGTGCCCATCATTTGTGGCAGAACGACCGGAAAGTGCTCAAGGAAGAACTGCTGCACAAGGTGGACTCTATCATGGCTAAGCTGCAATTGGAGATGAAGGCGCTATCAAAGTCTGGAGGAAGTGCCATAAACGGCTGCAGCAAATCTCCGCAGAAACAAGACGTCCAAAATGCAAGTGCCACGAAGCCCTCGGTCTGTGTACCTGATGTCCAGGACGACGATCATAAACCTACCGAACCTGAACACGAAGAGGGAGAAGTGCTGGAGCCACTATCAACAACAGAAGGACGGTCGCTGGTCAAGAGACGCAAGATGGAGCCGAGAACGAATGCAGATTCGATTGACATGTCAAAGTTGCTTGCGGTTGAGGCAATCCATTTGCCATTCGACGACGTTAGCTCTGATATTGCAGCCATCGTGGGTGGTCGTACGAAGACGGCAAGAGCTGCAGTCGAGCTCTTACCGAACAATGGCAGTCGTAAGATATGCATCACGTTGTTACGTAGCCTTGGTATGGCCAGTGGAACTCACACTTTGTGCTGTTGTTGTTGTTGTAGTGCCATTCAAGCTTGAGCGACGGCGGCTGTCTTGCGGTAAGTACATATTCGAGGATGGGGACGAAGTACAAGTATCGATGCCACTCGTGCATGAAGACTACACGGGCACTGTTTCGTCTATCACGGACGACGCAATCTACATCAAGCTGGCATCAGGTCAAAAGGCACGCATTTTTCTGCCGTATCTTGAGCATCGTCGATGTGAGCTCAAACCATTACTACGTGGTACCCCGTCTACAAGCAATTTGCCTAGCATGGGATGGTCCGAGTGTGATACGTTGTACTGAAATAAGTCCGATTGTGCATGAGCTTTTGCTTGATCTCTGTTTCTTTCGATCTCCTTGATCGCGATGCCTTGAAGTACACGCGCTCGAGTCGATACTACACAATCATCTAGCTATAAGGACTTGTTCAGGATGTCTGTGTGAATAGGTCCTAGATAGAAAACGTTCTCGCAATTACGGGTGTCTTTGTAGTAAATTTTACGTCTTTTTCACTAGGGCATTACGCATGTCAAAGTGTCTGGTGGCATTGCGAATAGACCTTGCTCGTCCTGAACTCGTTCATAGAGACCACCGTCACTTACCTCTGCAATATCTGTTTCAACTCTTTCACCACGACTGAGCACGTTTCATTTGATGCCGTCGCACTCACTCCGTTCTTCGTACGCCACGCACGTCATTACGGTCATCGTCGGAGCAATACGCTTAGCAATCGCATCAACCTCTACACGAGCCATACACAATAGCTTTCACATGAGAAACAGCCAGTCCACGCTGAATTGCAGTAAGAACCTGACATTACTTCAGAAGTACCGCAGTCGCTCTAGACGCGTCTTATAGCTCGCGGTCTCGAGCGACGGCATCTTTGCAATGTTCTTCTCATATCTGAGTGCTGTCCTCATTCCAAGCAGTAAATTACTCAAAGTCAGCTATAAATGACCAGCCACATGAAGATACTCTAAGAAGTTACTGCACGATATTGCGCTGTGTCCCATTTTGTGCATCTGAGTACGAGCAAAAACTTCGAGTCGAACTTAATAAACTCTCAAGGTTTCAAGCGCGCATCCAACAGCTTAAGCAACAAGATGCCTCGTAAATCAGCTTCGACGACTGCTTCTGACGGCGCTAGCACTGGCCATACGACACATGACCTCGCAAAGACACTCCTGTCTCAATCTCCTTCCAAAGAGGTACAAAGTGATACCCTTTTTGCTCCCTGGATCGCTCATTTACGCTGTCAAAAATGCTGCCTTTTGTAGTCTCTGGACGTGGTTGCAATGATCTATGCCAACTATCTAAACGACGCAAGCGACGACGACCGGACCCTCAAGTGCCTTGAAGAGCTGGAAGCTATGAACTTCCTACAAGACGCTTTGTGGCCGCTGGCAGATGTTGTCGCAACTATGCGCGATTGCTGTCACGTGAAGAAGGCTTGGTTAGTGACTGTACTGCTACTTGTGGGCTTTCGAGCTCGAGAAGGGGACGCAACGTCGTCTGTGGACGCTTGTAATGGAGTGTGGAAGTTTCTAAAGGATGGGGAAGCAGCGTGGAGGACGTTTATGACGACACTATGGACAGTATTGGAAGATGCAAACTCTGCAATGGAAGACGACGCGAAGTGGACACTCAAGGAGCAGACCGCACTCACGCACTTCCTCATCACGTGCTTTCAGAGTCTTCAAGTGCCGCAAGTCGCATCGTCTGTGCTGCAAATGACGTCTCTGTCTCTCTGGACGGCATTATCGTCGACTCAACGAGCACTCGAGTTCCAGACGTACCCGAAACTGGAGCGACACTGGCACCGCATCAGACCTGAGAATGGTCTCGAGACGGACAAGAAGAAACCGAGCAAAAAGAAGAAGCGCCGCAAAGTGGAGCCAACTCCCGCGACTCCACGTCAAGAGCAGATGGCGTTGCTGCATCGGATCGACGCGTTTCTCCACGTGTTGAAAGCCCCAGTTGACGATAACGTACCGAAGCAGGAAGTGGTGTCACGACTGCGCTTTATCGCGTCGTTTATCGCTCTACTCGTTGATTTATTGAGTCAACTGCCTACGCGCCGCTTCTTGCTGACGGTATTAAGACGTCGTCACATTCGCACTGTACTTGGGAATAGTATGTTGCTACAGCATGCGCTGCAGTGGCAGAGTGCTAATGACCGACAGGCTCTCAGGAAGCAGTTGGCGCTACTCGCTGCCTACATGAAGTTTCCTGTCGATGCGCATACGGGGAAAACGCTTTCTCCACGAGAACACCGCGAGTATCAAGACCGTCACATCCAGACCTTGCAACAATGTGCGTTTCAGTCGTTTCGAGACTCTCGTGTGGAGGAATTGGCCATTGCTTCGTGTAGCCACATTGCAAACGCTTCCAGCTTCGCAGAGATGCTATCCTCGATCTTAGCTGCTGATCGCTCGCGACTTTTATCATTGGCTATCGCTGTCGGTGTGCTAGCAGATGAGGCTGAAGCTGATAGAACGTCTGACGCTGAATTGATCGAGTTCTTCAAGGAGGAATACTCAGTTGATGCCAGCAACGAGCAGAGCCCACTCTCGTCCAATGTGCCGGTGTACCCCACGGAATTGGCCATTTGGGACGAAATGCTGAGCCAAAAGGGCACTTTTGGACAACAAGTCAAAGCAGCAGCAGATGACAAGGAGCCCATACAAGCAGCGGACCAGGAGCCAAGCGCCATCTACAGCGCCGACGACACAAACTTGTTTCCGGTGTTACCCGTGCGCAAATTAGGTCTGCAATATCTGAATCTTGGGGACTATCTGCAGCGCAATTATGAGCTGCTTCAACTGGAAGCTGCACAAGAGATTCGCAAAGACCTCGAAGCTGCTATCAAAGAGCTTGATGCCGTGCGCGCTTTGCGGTCGTCGAGTGAGAACGACACCATTTTTCGTGGTTTCGCTCCTTCTAGTGTCCCGCTGACAAGTGCACTTCAGATTGTGAAAGTGAATAAGCCGTTGCTCGGTCAAGCTGCACCGGCGTCAGTCATTGTAAAGCTTGAGGTGGAGCTATCTAGCTGCCATGAGCGTAAACGCTTCGATTACTACCAGACGAAGGAGGTGGCATTTCTTGTGGCCATACGAGCTACGGCTGACGAAGGCTACGAAATGATGGGCTTTCCCAAACAAGCACCAAAAGTCGAGGGTTCATTTCCAGAGAACTTTGGGGTGCACTATGTGCGTGCAGCGGAAATTGTCGAGGTCACAGATGCTGCTGGTAACGCTATTGACGACGAAAACCCGATGGGTAAAGGCAGTAAGCGCATGTTCACGCTCGCCTTGGATGGTGTGCAATACAAGAACGATCTCGAAGCTGGTCTCCTCAAGGCCTATGAACAAGTGAATTTGCTGGTACGACGTGATCCTCGCGACAACAATTTTAAGGCTGTGCTGGATGCACTTTTGGGGACGTGGCATGATGCTAACAAGGAAGAATTGCTGCCCGCATGGCTACATGATCTCTTTTTGGGATACGGTGATCCAGCGGCTGCGCTGTATCAGTCGATATACAAGGCGAGAGCAGAGAAGCAGTTGGTTGTGCCTATGTATGAGCTTTTACGGGATGGAGAACATGCAGTTGAAGCTGGTGGCGCTGACAAGTTGGTGAATGTTGACGATGAAACAAAGGAGCTAAAGGCTCTGGATGCTGCTGCTCCATTCACGTACGTCGAGGATGTCCGTGATGGAGCAAAACGAATTCGTGCGTCTCAAAGGGAGGTCATTGCTGAAAGTTCGAGCGTCGATACTTCCGTCCGCTTGACTAAAGCACAAGTAGCTGCTGTGCGCACCGGCATGTGCGAAGGCTTGACGCTGATTGTAGGTCCACCAGGTACGGGCAAGACCGAGGTGGCTGTGCAGCTCGTATTGAACCTGTATCGGTCGACCCCACCGCGTGAGAAGCTGCTCGTTGTTGCTCATTCAACCCAAGCCTTGAACGACTTTGTTGCACGAATTCTTGCACGAAACATCATCCGTGAAGCTGACATGGTGTGGATGGGACAACCGCAACGTGCCGATGCCAAGAGCTCATCCGGAACGAAAGATGAAGGAGCTTTTCATGCAGCTTTCAGTCGTGACGGACGCGTGGCATTTCTGTTAGAGCGAAGGACGATTTTGCTGGCAGAGGTGGAGCAGATGGCGCAATGGCTTCTCAAGCGCGATCCGGCGCAATACGCTGGCCTTGGCGGTGGCTCTGCGTCATATTCTTGTGAGAACGCTCTCGTTTTCTACCAATTTCACATGAAGAAGCTCCTTGACGCTGCTCGGGAGGCGACAAAGAATGACGAAGGCGTGGCGCTTGCCGAGTTTTTCACCCTGCGCAAGGGCGGTCCTCCTGGCAAAGTCGAGGACTTGCGTCAATTTACTGTGGACATTGAGTCGTATTTCACAGAGTTGCGGCACCTTCAGCCCTTTGAGTTGCTTCAGACCCCGCAGCAACGCGGTGACATGTACTTGATCCATTACGCTCGCATTGTGGTCATGACGTGTACGCATGCGGCATTGCATTACAACAAGCTCACAAACCTTGGACTGAGATTTTCAAGTCTCATAATGGATGAAGCTGCCCAAGCGAGCGAGCTCGACACCCTTGTGCCTCTGTTGCTGGCATGTTCGAAACAAGACCGATCCACGACAGTTGGAAGCACGACGTGGTCAGGTCTTCAGCGCCTTGTGCTCATGGGAGATGCCATGCAACTCCCACCTATGGCAAAGTCACCTGCTCTGAAGAATTACGCACACTTCAATCAGAGCCTCTTTACTCGATTCCTGTGTCTCGGTGTACCTCGCATTGTGCTTGACCGTCAAGGCCACAGCCGAAGTGAGTTGGCGGAGATCTACCGGTGGCGGTACGACGACATCTTCTCCAATGACGACAAAAGTTCGGTGAACGATTTGCGCTGCGTGAAGACTGAGCTTGAATACCAGACTAGCAACGTCGGGTTCTTGCATGTGGCACAGTTTGTGGACGTCTCGAACACATGCAAAGAGCGTCAATTGCGACCTTTTGCCTATGAGAATGAAGAAGAAGCCAGGTTTGTGGTCGCGCTGCTCCAATACATGGTAAGTATCGGCTATCGTGTGGATCAAGTGGTCGTGTTGACGCCGTACGACGCGCAAAAGGAACTCATTGAGCGACTGCTGCAGGCCGCTGGGCCTGAAGTCAAGACCTGCCAAGTATCTACTGTGGATTGCTACCAAGACAAGCAAAAAGACTTTGTGCTGCTGTCCACAGTGCGTAGCGAGACGAGCGTGGGGCATCTGCGTGACGTGCGGCGTGCAACAAGTGGCTTCTCCCGCGCACGGCTTGGGCTGTATGTGATAGGATGCTTCAATACACTGGAACAGGAAGCGAATCTACGTCCATTCCTGTCCAACTTGGTGTCTATAGCAAAGAAACATGACAGCGACAAGGCAACGAAGCTGGCACTCGTGCCATCGGAGAGAGTAGGAGTACTCAAGACCAAGTCGACAGCAAAGCCCAAGGTCGTGTACATCTCGGAACGAAAGCAGCTTGAGAAATTAGTCGAGACGCTCAAAGCTTAGAGCAAGCAATCGATACCCGTGGCTTGAGCACAGCTCTTGAGCATTGGTCAAGTGTGTGTGTGTGTGTGTGTGTGTGGCAGTCTACCCAGCTTTGGCGTACACTTTCTTGCCGGTCGCATTGATGTAGTACGTTCCTCCTCGAGGGCCGACGTGAAGGATGCGGTCATCCTTCTCGACGTCATTCACATCTTCGTCGACGTAATCGCTATCGTCCGAAGACGAGTCAGCCGAGTCATCGCTCACCGCCTTCTTCGCCGTCTTTCGTGCTGCTGTACGAGGACGAGTGGGGGTGGGAGTCTGGTGTGAGGTTGTCGCCTTTGTCTGCGGTCTTCTCTTTGTCTCTTTTACTTGTTTTTTGCATGTCGACAAACGCGAAGGCTCTCGAGGCATGGATCCTGACGTCGCACTAGACCGAGCAGTAGGCGTCTGCGGCTTTGGTGTGCTGCGCGAGTGGAACATTCGAGCCAAGCGAGAGAACGGATTCCGACTTTTCTTCTCGGGAGATGACGCAGTCGACGACCGAATCCTAGACTCGGGGTCTCGTTTCTTAGCTGGTGATAATGGGACCCTTGGCTCACGTAATGCCGGCGACGGAGAGCGGGATCTCGACCGAGGAACGTGTCGAAGCTCGAGCTTGTCCTTCTCGCTCTCCCATAGCTTCGGTCGTTCGCCCACATCGAGCAAATTGAACTGCTGACGCAAGCTGTCGTACAAATAATGCCCATTCACTGCAATCATAGCGTCTTGAAAGCTTTCGTCTTGTGCGTGCTTTGCAATCTGAACCAGTCGTTTGTACTCACGCATTGATACTTTGCACTGTTGATTGCTCGAGCCACTCGAGTCCGACGCAGCTTTGGCGTTAATGAGCATTGCATCCACCTTTTTGTGCAGAATCTGATTACTTGTCGCCAGTACAAGGCGGAGATTGCTTGGATGGTTGAGGATCTCCCGCAGTTCCTCCCCAATGCGCTGCTCGATCGGCAGTCGCTCATTGAGGCGAAGCATCACTTCAAGTCCAATGTAATGCGCTGCCTCAAGCTTGGCCTTGTTAGCAGAGTTGGAGCTATCGCGACACGCCTGTTGCTTTGCCGGCATGCGCAAATTCTGAGTATGGAGAGGCACATTGGGTAGTGCGTCCAATTCGCCTCGGTCGTACATTTTTGCTAGAGCAGACTCAGTGTACTTGGTTAGAGCCACCGAGACCATAGCGATCTCGAGGATCTCGACCTTTGTATACTTTGCCCCTTCGTCCAATGCCCCCACAGCGTCCTCGACCCAGCGCAGTAGCTCTCCCTTGCTCTTGTTCGTGTTTCGACCCACTTCTCGTGCTAACGCCATGTGGTGATTCTTAAAAAAGTTTCGGTACTTGCGGAACCGGTCCTTGTCATGGTCTTGGAGCATTTGCGCGCGTCGTGTGTTGTCAGGACAGTGAATGTCGTCCAGCGTGAACTCGGCACGCACTTGTGCCGAAATGTCCACGGCACGAGACACGTCCTGGTGGACGTTGCCCGTCACGGAGCGCGAATGTGTTGAGCCCATGAGCTGCTGCTGTCAGAGGATTGAAGACTAACGCTCGAAGAGCGCCATGGTAAGATCTGTACCCATAAGTCAAGTGAGTCGTCATCGAAACCGATACACGGTGCAGACTAACTGAGAGACTAATTGCACTTTAACGGTAGCTTTTATTTTCTAAACATGATACATCCTCTCCGAAGGTTTCAAACGGACGGAAGCGACTATTGGCACTGCACTTGCTCGTCTTTATGAGACCTTCCCTGCAGCGCTGTTGAACTTGGGCTGAGCCCATGTTCTTTGACGCCTTCTCTCCGTATGCCACACACGGCATTGCTGCCATTTAAATGTCGCTACTCTATTATGCCCAAAACTGATTTATCACGCATGCGACGTTTCTCGTATAATACTGCGGTCGTTGATGTAATACTTGAGACATGTCGACGTCCGTTTTTTACTTACCGTAAGTTTACGAGAGAATCATGTTGGAACCTTCGTTCGAACCAGCTGCTCTTTCACATGACCACCTTAGACCTTCTGGTAGTTTAGAGCCAACCGCTGAGATCTCTCAGCTATTGGATTCATCGACGCGGTTGATCGATTGATAGACTCGAGAGCTAGAGGACGCATTCTTTGGATCTAAGGGTAGTAGTGATCGCAATAAGCGAGCAGAATTCAAAGTATACGCACACAAAAGTCATTCGAGCTCACTTGTGGCGAATACAAGAGAAGATTTGGACGCATATACATTGTCAATGAAGGCTCAGGCAACATCAGTGATGTTACTCTTACGTACGAAGGTTCTCCCACTCGATGATAGCTCTTCAACCTGTGTCGATTAATGCAAATTCGGGATGAATCGCGCTCCACCCTGTACAAGGACAAGTGAGTCATCATATACCACGAAAGGAATCTAAAGGACGAAGAAGCCATCGCCATGTTGAGTCCTGCGTGACGAATGTCTTCCGTCATTCTGTTCGCTTACAAGAGCTTTACTACGCTGTAGAGTAGTCTGAGTTCTCACTCACGCAGCTCTTGGGCACAACTGAAGATTCGAATCGAACTACGGGGCGAAGCGGCGCTAAGCTGCACACCTGCAGAGGCAAATCTACTAGTCTGCTCAACAAATGGAAGGAGAATGACGTACTGATAATGAACCAATTCGGACCGCTCTTATCGTTTTGGCGAAACGTTGCTCCATAGTGCTCATGATGTACGTTGGTTTAAGTCGATGGCTCTCTTAAGTCGAGAGATGTTCTGCGCGACGAGATGCGTCGGAGAAGCTGTCGCTATAAGGGACCAAAGAAGACCTGGCATCACAATCATTGAGAGCCTGAGTACGCAACTCCAAGCAGTGCGCTATTACAATCGTTTCTACCTCTAACGCTGTGCGTCAAGAATTTATTCGACGAAGCACGTGTATGCTACCCTGAGCCATGACTAATAGAGAGCGTACATTTTTACTGGATAGAGTTCTTCTGGAAAATGACGTTGTCGACGTTCTGCCAGCATCGTGAGCCCAGCTTGCTGGAACAAACTCTTGTAGTAGACCGCCGAGCGTGTAATGCTACTGTCCTGTCGGTCGAGGTCGTAAGGTTCAGCAGTCCGGAAAATGTTCTCCTTGATGACAATGAAGCCATTTGGTGTGAGAGATTTCTTACATCGCTTGAGATACCGAACAAGGTCCAAGTCCGTGAGATGCACAAGTACCCACTGGATCCAAATGAGGTCATAGCTCGCAGGCGCTGGGTCGAAATCCTGTAGGCCCATGCAATACAAATCTCTCACTCGAGCACAGAGAGACTCCTGAGCTCCAAAATACTGCGGTACACCTCGTAGCAGTCTTGAGCTTTGTTCAACAAGATCCACATGATCAAACATAGGCGCAAGCAGCAGTTTGCTCACACGACCAATGCCCGCACCGCAATCCACAGCAGTGTGGCACACCCACTCAGGTCGAACCGTGTCGCGAACATGTTTGAGAAATCGTCGAGATTCTCGAATGTCAATGCCCGAAACATGCGCAAAGCCTCCGAGTACACCGTCGTCAGTCAAGGGGCAATTGACCTCATCGTTCCAGTATTCATGTGCACTAGCATACCATCTAAGTTCCTCTGTCTTCTCTTCCTCTGTCCTGTCATGTTGATCACTATCAAGTCTACAACGTGTTTCACTCAATTCTGCTTGCCACATGGCAAAGACAGTGCTATAGCAACAAACAAGTACAAGACGTTAGCATTTGCTCGACAAGATGTTGTCGCCAGCCAAATGACGCACTCGTATTCGTCATGACGCTCAATCTTGTCAGCTGCATCCAACGCTTGCTGCACTCTAGTTGCAATGTCGCGTAGTTCTTCCCAATCGACACGCAAGTAGCTACGTCGCGTTTGAGGCACTCGTAGAGTCACAGAGGAAGAAAGCATCGAGATGCAATGGCGGTAACTCTTTCTCGTTTTAGTGACATCTTGACACATGCAACAAGTATAGAGCATTCTTTAAGGACATTCTCACGTGACAGCTATTGAGAAAGCTTCTGGTTGTATGTAGATACAGGACATTGACACACACGCCATGACACTCGATAGAGGCCACTGCTGTGACGCTTGCTTCAAGCCTATCACCAGACTGGGCGTGTGCACTGTCAAGCCATCGCGCTCACCCTAGTCCCCATACATTACGCACGTCTTCTTGCTTACCTTCAGGTTAATGCGCTTTACAGCCACACGAGCCATGCGCTTTCCCACTCGCTACGCGCTGATTTACAGCAAAACACGGCATTGCCTCAGATGTACTGCAGGTGCTGTATGTTGCTGCTGTGAGAGAGAGAGAGAGAGAGATCCTTAGCCTACGTGCTGCGAAAGCAGAAGAAAAAGGACCACCACGTCGATCTCCGCTATCTAAGCATTATAACGAGCACGATATCGTGCAAGCGACTTGTAAGGAATACCGTCCTATGGCTATCGTTCACTTAGATAACGAGAAGATCTTTGAAGAGATGCCGTCGCTCAAGACCGACTTTTTGTCGCTTCATGTCTGTGGTTGAATCAATTGACTGCAATTGTCGCTCTTGCAATGAGGCAACTCGCATATCCTTTCGTTCGATCGATGGCCCCAAGAACTTGATCCTGACAAACAGGTCTTAAGACTGTAAAGGTGTGACGCATCACTGTCCATGTATTTGACTGGAATTCCTTTACTGATAGCGATGTGTTTGGCAGATCCCGTCTTAGCTCGCTCCTTGATGTGCGCGTAAAAACCAGCTAGCGTCGATGCACTGATCTCGATGTGCACTCTCGTGTATAAAACTTCCCCATGAGTCGAACAATAGAACACCAGACCAAGTTCTTGAGCACAGACGCGTCACTTTTCGCTCCTCTTCATGTAGCATCGTCTCACGTATGCAGCACATCCACGACATTTAGCTCGTCAATACTCTCGCACGCTTCCATGACCACATTCACCAGACTTTTCTCCTTCTTCCTCTTAAAAACTCGTGCACAGCTTCCATCAGCTCATTAATCACACAGTCACCTGTGCAACGTAGCAACTGATAGCACGGCAACTTACAGCTACGCGACGCGTTAGCTGTCGGTTGTAGACGCAAGCGTCGATTATGAAAAGCTCCATGTCCTATATTTCTACATACACTAACACACACACCCACTAACATTCCTACGGTGTCTAGAGCTCTACAATCTTTCCTGCAAACGATCTGACGGCCGTTGCTGAATTAAGTGCATGGACTTGAGCTTCATTGTGCTCGGGATGTGGAGTAAGACGACCCATATGAAGCATTTGTCGCTTGAAAGCCCAATTTGTAAACAGCACATAATGGCCCGCGACCAACACACCACCCTGCCGATCCTGTCGACGGTATTTGCGAGGTACCTCCACAGGTGGCACCACAAACTCGTCCTCACTCTCGTTCAATGATACTGACGCAATCGACGTGAAGAACTGGATCCTTCCAGCGTCTCGTAGAGAAAGTGACACCTCGTCAGCTTCGTCATCTTCCGAGGTTTCGTCGCCCGAACTGTCGAGCACTTCCGCGTCATAGTCGTGCAAGTTGCTAGACGCTTCCTTAATGTACATGTCCAGCTCGTCCTTGTAGCTGTGCTCGTCATAGTAGCTCTTGAGGCGTTGGAAAAGCATCACGAGATAACGTCGTGCTTGCGTTTTTGATTATGTACGTCGTGTCTTCCATCGGCGCTATCATGACGTAAAGTGTCTTGCAATTCCTTAGCCTCACGATAAGTAAGAAGCTCTACGAGCCATCCATCCGTGGCATCATGTCGACGGTCACCTTGACGCAGTCGTGCACCTATGTGTCACCAAATTCAAGTCAAAGCTTGCTCATTGCTGGAAACGAGGCCAGGAGAGCCACGTCAACGAAGTGCTTGGTACCAGATGGAGAGGACAAAGTTTCCATAAGTTGGCAAAGAAACGCAAGCATTCGTCCTGAATCTCTAGCAAGACTCATAACTTAGGAATTTCTTGATTTAATATGGCGCGTACATCGACGACATAGCGCCAATGATACACTTGTACTTCCATCTCTATCTCTTCCGTCCAGCGCATTCATCAATTGGCCAGTGCGTGTTGGCAGAGCGTAGATCATGTCAGAGCTGGCTTCTTCAAATCGTAAGGTCGATAGGTAGCCAATCTACACAGTCGTGCCATCATCCGCAGTAGTGGTCAGGAACTCAGCGCGTGTCTGTCATCGCATCGTCAGCTCTCGTGACCTGGACGCTCGACGCTTTGTCGCTAGCTCCTTAGGGAGCTTTTACCGCAGGATGAATCGGCTGTCGAGTCTCGAGTGGAAACCTCTTGTGCAACCAATTGACCATGTACTTGATGACGTCTTCCTTTTCCGGTTCTTCGTAGACCATGTGATAGAGGCCGTCAAAGATCTTGAATTCCTTGTCAAAGCTTTCCATTCGAGAGTAAAACTTGATTGCTGCCTGTTGATCCGAGATCCGGTCTTCCGATCCAGCAAGAAAGAGCATGGGGATGCCACAGAACGGACTTTCGGCCTTCGTGACTCGCTGTTCCCGTTGAAGACGCAGCATGGCATGGAGGGATTGATGGCCGCTGCGTGGCGTGATCATATCATTGATCGTGAGAGGATCACTATAATACTTTTTCAGAAACACAGGGTCTCGAGACCGCAGATTGTGCTGAATGGCTGGAATGACCTTTGCCGTTGGGAACGCTGCAATCAATGGACGAGCACATTTCCATTGGGCCCAGAGCACTGGTGTCCACGTAACACCAATGGCAGGGCCAGCCCAGACCGCAGCGTGAAACTTGTGCTTCCCTGAAAGCACAGTGTGTAGACCAACTAAGGAGCCAAAGGAAGCTCCAGATATGATGAGCGGGAGTTCCGGCAAAGTCTGTCGTTTCTTTTCTCGGCCATGGGGATGATGAGGATGATGATGCTCTCGCCAGTACTGCAGCGCAACTTTGTAAACGTTGACTTTGGCAAACGTGATAAAGGCGTTCGTGTCGTCGATAAAGTCGTCAAAGTTACTGACATGCGCGCGTACTTTGTACTGATCGCAGTCGCTTCCTCCATGATTCACCATGTCGTACGTAATGACACCAAAGCCTTCGTTGCAATACCGTTCGTAGAGAGCCGTATTCCGTCGACAGTGGTCTCCCATGCCATGGAGATGAAGAATAATGCCACGCATTGCCATTTCTTCGGGAGGAAACAAGGAAAAGTACAAGAGCCATTGCCCTCGTTTGTTCCGGAACTTGCCTTCGTAATGACGAAATTGTGTCGACCGCTTCGTTGTCGACTCCAACAATGGAATCGACGTCGAGTCGGATGAAGCTCGTGGACGCAGGCCGCCTTCACTATGGACGTTAGCTTTAACTCTGGCATCCGATAACGCACGTCCACGAGTCCCATCATCTCGATCAATGGAGAAGAAGCGACGTCGCTGTCCACGATACTGTTTGGCTAACTTGGAAGTCAAATTGGTGGAAGATTTCGATCGTAACATGTTTTGCTCGTCGTTTGAGAGACCAGACCTCGGGCCACGACCTGCGTGTCCATCTAACGAAGCAGAAGACGACGCCAATGGGTTGGACGCATGAATTGGATTCGAGGCAGAGCGTGCGCGAGCGGTGCGAGGCTTCCAATACTTTTTCTTGAGTTCCTGGGGGGTAGGACCTGTAGCAAGCAAGTCTTTTAAATACGATATAGGATGCGACCGCAGTGACATGGTCGCCTTTGCTGCTGCTTTGCCTTCCTCGGCTGCCTCATCTAATCTAGCGTCGTTAAAACGTGGTACAGGACGAGACCGAGCCGAAGACGCCTTTTGCTTCGTAGACGCTGGTCGCCGCTTTGTACCCGGAGTAGGAGTACGTGGCTCTTCAGAATGAGAGATTGCACGTGTCCGTGCTGAGGACGACGACTTTGTCTTGGCCCTTGCATTGTTCGGTGCTTGAGCATTAGTTGGCGAGAAGGGAACGGGTCTCGCTCGTGCTGACTGCGACTTGATCGCTCTTGCAATCCTTTGGGGAGAAGCCGAAGTCGCGCTTTCGACCTCCTCAAACTTGGCGATCGAACGTGATCGTGGCGATTGCGACTTGATGTCAGCAACTGGCGATGGTTTCCCCGCATGTAATTCGTCCGAACTTGGACTCAAGTCGGAATTTGACCGTGACGTTGTCGGAGACGTACCACACGAAGACGATGGCGACGCAATACACGAACTTGATACGGGAGATGCGGTATATGAAGTCGTTGCCGGAGACTTGAGGCACGAAGTCAATGCCGGAGACTTGAGACTTGGAGTCAATGCCGGAGACTTGGCACACGGAGTCGCTGCTGGAGACTTAGGACACGGAGTTGCTGCGGGATTGGCTGCATTCGAGACCGAGCGGGACATTCTATCGACACTCGATCGCTCTTCTTGAATCGCCGACATGGCGAGCGCATTGCGACTTTGAACGCGTCGGAGGGGTAGTCCGATCGGTCCTCTGCTACTGTTAGTCATTGTTTCGAAATGGCATTGCACTCGAGTGTTTGAATCACCGAGAGCGGGTCCTGCTATCGAATTACATAACACTAACACGCGACGGACGATCGCTAATCCGGCTATCGTTCCGACTTGCAGAAAGCCAGACAGAGACGTCAAAATGGGAAGAGTTGGCAAAGATGCAGCATTTGCGCATCATGAGATTGGCATTGTCGACTTGTCGAGCACATTCCCTTTGGCAAAAGCCCGACACTTTGACAAGATCAAGAGCAACTTGACGTCTCTAAGAACGACGTCCCATTTGCCCGTTTTACATGAAAAGAATTCCAAGGACAATAGCTCCAAACTAAAGCAACAAAGCGCCAAAGCTCGGCAAGATGTTGCACGACGAGAACGTTAATGCAGGTCATTGTACGACTTTTGGTTATGCTTTATCAACTGCAGCTTCATTGGATAAGTTTGAATGCTATACTGCATGAGGAGGTCCTGGGTGGAAAACGTCCCTCGTTACCACGATTCTTTGACTTTCGATGCGACGCCTTCTTCGCCCTTCGGCAAGCCTTCCCTTCCATGCGTCCCTCACGATGACTGCATTCCAGTACTTTTAAGCAGTATATCCTGCATGGTCACAGAGAAGAGCAATCCTTAGCATTTCTTTCACTTACGGGAATCTACTAACGCCGTCGCGACATTCCCGCGTATCCTCTTCTTCCGTAGCTTCTGTCGTGCGTGATTACTCAATATTAAATCGACGTAAGCGTCTGGCAATACCACGAGCAGAACTTGCTCGTCCTCAACTCGTCTATAGAGACCATCGTTGCACACTTTTTGCAACGCGTGCTTCAACCAACTAGCGTCATCTTGCCCACTCTAGTCTTCCTATGTCACACACGTCCAGTCTTGAGCAATGGCATCTCTGGAAGAATCTTCTCGTTGTCAAAGTGCCGCTTCTTCGAACCCACATTCCAAGCAGCAAATCGCTCAAAGCCAGCCATATGACGATATTCCAGGAAAGCCACTTAATGGAGATTAGCGTATCCGATCAGTTCTCTCTTTACCTCCTCCCTCCATAGCGTCTCTCTCACTGCAGACTAAGGAGCTCTCTCACAAAAGTACACAGCGTCCGCGTCTCAGGATCGAATCCAATAGCGACGTCTAGCACGCAATTAGGACGAAGTACAGAAGCTTCTTGCTAAACTGCTTCTTGCTCTCCATCTGTGGTCGAAGCAGCAGAGCTCACGCACCATACTCGTCCTTTTGTTAGACACATAGCTCTAGGAACTCAGCCCTGGAAACATCACGCATGGCCTTAAAGTGAGAGATATCAATGGCGTAGTGCATCGCCGTCTCTCCGAATCTCCTGGAATGACTTCGCCGACAGCGATACGCCCAGAAAAATCCAGCTGTAGCTCTCGATGTGCGCGTACCAACCAACCACCCAACCAACCAGCATAGATGCGGTGATCTTGATGTGCGCTCTCGTGTATAAAACTTCCACACGAGTCAAACGTAGAGCGTTAGACCACGTTTTTCAACACAGTTTGGTTACGGACGCGCCATTGCTCGCTTCTCTTGGTGCCGTCTGGCGTCACAACGACTCACATATGCCGCGTTTCCACCACATTTGTCTCGTCGGTACTCTCGCACGCGTCCATGACCGCTTTCATGAACCTTTTCTCCTTCTTCCTCTTCTCCTTCTGGTCGTTACCAAGCCCTGGAAATGTGGTCCGGACGTAGAGTCAAAGGCGCTAGCGAAAGTACTTGCGCCTTCTTACGCCCGTGCTGACCACCCTTTGCTCGCAAAGTTCTTGCTCAAACTTTGTGCGTGTTGGTGCTTTGCGCGATTGGAACACATCGAGACTTTTCGGTGCAGTAGGACGCGTCTATGAAGTTGACGCTACGCTCAGACAACAGTGGCTGAAAAAGGTCAATAGGGAAGAAGCAGGTCGTTCTCGAGACATCGCAGCATGGAGAGATTCTCCGGAAGGTCAATGCGGTTCCAGTGCTGATATTTTACGACATGTTGCAAGGACTTGTACCCAAAGGATCTGATGTGCGTAAAAGTGTAGCAATCTGCTGTTAGCTGTGCGTACGTGAAGCTGTATGCTTCTAGCCTTCGCTGTAATGACTTCAATTGTCGAGTTCTATGCTCTTCTAATGTCTGTATAGCAGCAAAATACTGCCGGGAGTCTACGCTCTAGTGTCCGAATCGAACGGGAAGCGACGATGCAGCCACTTGACAAGGTACCGAAAGACATCCTCCCTCTCAGGCTCCTCATACACTAAGTGATAAAGACCATGAAACAGCTTGAACTCCTTGTCAAAGTTGCCCATCAAACCAAAGAACTTGATAGCCGCTTGCTGGTCCGAGATGCCGTCAGCTGATCCTGCCAGGAAGAGCGTTGGGACTGCGCAAAATGCGCTGCGAGGATTCGTGACGCGTGCGTCTTCCTGTAGCCGAATCATGGCTTGAAGTGACTCGTGCTGAGTCCGAGTAGTTGTCATCTCCATGGAAGTAAGGGGATCGGCTTCAAATCTCTTCAAAAATTGTGGATCACGACTGAGTAAATTGTGCTGAACGGCGTGCATCATCTTTGCCTTTGGGAAAATTGCCGACAATGGTTTGCCGAGCTTCGATTCGGCCCAAAGCATCGGCTTCCAAGTTACACCAATGGTAGGCGAACCCCATACTGCTGCGCGGAACGTGTGCTGTGCGGATAAAATGGTGTGAATACCAATGAGAGAACCGAATGAAGTCCCTGCAATGATCAAGGGCAATTCCGTGTTACTCTTTGGGTTGTGAGGGTTTTGACAACGCTGTTGCTTTCGCCAGGACCGACGTGCGTTTACGCAGATCGACCGCTTTGCGTACGTGATAAAGTCGTTTGTATCCGCCACAAGATCATTGAAATCACTGACGTGTGCGCGCGTCTTGTGTTGATCGAGGTCGCTCACGCCGTGATTGAGCAAGTCGTAGGTAATCACACCAAAGCCTTCTCTGCACAAACGCTCATACAAGCTCACGTTTCGACGGCAATGGTCCCCAATCCCATGCAAATACAGCACAACTCCGCGTATTGGCCTCTCCTCTGGCGGAAAGAGAGAAAAGTAAAAGAGCGTCTGCTTTCGTCGATTCGGGAATCGACCCTCGTAATGGCGCAGGCGTAGTGGGATCTCAGGAATACTCGTCCAAAGCGGCGGTGTGGACCCAGGTGACAACATCCTTGACGCAGATGCTGAACGATGAATCGCTCCTTTCTCCGTAGCTACGAGCGAAATGGGATCGAAAGAGCTCAAAAGGGGATGAGACGATGGCCGCTGTTTGTCCTTTGATGGCTTTGGAGACAGCAACGTCGGGTTCAGTGCAACAGATCGCTTGGCCTCCCGACATGAAGAAAATCGACGATGTGTGGTAAAAGGATCGTGCAATGCCGGCTTTGGGTTTGACGTCGAACGCTGTCGCGCAGGTGCATTCCCGTCGTTAAATGCTTCAAGTCGACGGTCTTCATATGATTCGTGCTCCGAGAGAGATGCAAGCGAGTTCAATGGCGAAGACGATTTAATGCGATCAGAAGTTGTTACTGCCACATGACGAGATGGCGTCCCATGTTGTGTCCGGTCTTGGTCAGCTGAAGCAGGAGAGTACGGGTCTGACCGTTTTTGCGAGCGCAGTGTTGAGCTCGGGATGTCGTCCTCGACGGGATTGGCCGGTCTTCGGAATGGAGGCATCTGACTCTTTCCATGGGGTAAGGACGACTTGGAACGCCTTCGCTCACGTGAGCTTGAGCGCGATCGTAATACTTGACGAGGTTCCGCTCTCTCACGATACTCGTTTACGTTGTTTGATGGAGTGGATTGGATCGAAGATGACTTTGACCGAGGCCTTTCTTTCGGTAAGCCAGTGGACGAAGTCGGTGATTGACGACGTTCAATCTTGGATGATGGAGGACACGCCTTTGACTGAGAAAGCGATGAAGTCTTTGGACGAGTAGTAGTTGACTGGTGGGAATAGGAACGCTGACGACGCGGTCTCTCATGGTGGTCCGACCGTCCTCTTTCCTCCTCTACAAACGACATCTTGGAAGGTTTCGAACGTGGTGTGTACTCTGGCTCCGAGTGTGGAAAGCATAGAGACGAGATCGGACAAGGACTTCGCATCGCATTATCACGAGGACTATGCGACTCAGTGCGTAAATGTTGATGCGATAAGCGAGTCCTTGATATGGGTAACCTGGATTTGGATCGTGACTCAGATCGATCGACAGGTGATTCTGGAGCTCGTGGTGCCAAGTCGTCTGGTAATGTCGATCGTTGAGGCCGTTCCGTAGTCGTTTCGACGAGGTTTTCATTGTCGGAATGCTTTGCCACTTCATCGAGACGTGACTCATGCAAACTCGCCGGTTCCTCCACAATGACGGACATGGCGAGCGTCTCACGTCCATCCGCATGGAGGCGGTGCTTTTTGCTGTTGAGCATCACCTTCTTGCAGCTTGTCATCGTTTTTGCTTATGGCAAGCTGAGCCAGAAGCAGTCGACCGGCTAAAAAGACAAGAGACTTGACTAATGACGCTCAAGCCGATCACTTTTCTCTGGATCCGAGTGGACAGACGCATACGTTTCGATAGCCAGACCAAGGTCAATGGAGATGATCGCGTTGCCGAGATTTGACGTCTTTCTTTTGTGCCCCATTTGTTCCGTGGAAGCATCTGATCGGACATGAGTCGAGCGAATGCCAAAGAGCCCGACGGCACAATCCACACTTCTTGACTCTGGAAAGTTCTTCGTGCAACGCTCGGGATCAACTAGTAGCGCTCTTGAACTTCATGACTAGACCTTGCTGATCAGACCTCCGTGGTTTCAGTCTCCGAGGCTAAGGCGAATGCTCTTGCAGTCAATTGCTTATGAAGCTCCTCTTTTGCGAAGACGTAGAATACGAAAGTCGAGTGTTGTCAGACCAGAGACTTCACAGCGTCAATAACACGCATGGCCTAAGAGACGGCGTGCTGCAGATCGCTTCGACAATTCTTTTGATTATGGTCAATCCAACACCAAAAATTGTCTTGGACTTGCGTTTTGTTGATGCGGCAATGCCCAATTTTGTTGCTACCATGGACAGGGAACACTTGCCGATATTGAGCCCTTGAATTGGAGCATCTTGTCTTGTCGTACCACAACACAAGACCTCGTCAACAAACTTGCGCTTCTCCGCTTCGAATTTCTTGAGCTTGAACAGCATGTACAATCAAGCGTTTACAACAAGCTCACACATGTTGAATCACGGCCCTGAACAAGCGCAGTTGCTGGAATACTAGAGCCAACTGCTTCAAGTCGTTCTCTTCTGCGATAAACTGGAGAGAACGCGACGCGAGTGGTCTTTGCGATAAAGCCGTCCTTGTTGCGAGGAACCCCGCAGCGAAACTTCTTCGTACGAACGCTCGTGCCAGCACTACCCATACAAACGTCTGGAATCGACGATGGAAGCTTTGTCTCGACCCAAAGTCGGAATTGATCAGCCAGCTTGATACAGACACACGACGCGTCGAATTGCGAGAAGTCGTGCTTCTACCGCTGCCTCCCTTCCGCATACTCTCCCATGGCAAGACACATGCACTCTTGTTGGAAAACAACTTGAGCGAGCTCTTTTGCGCTTGTTGCTTTTCGCTCACGAGCGTCTGAACGCCGGCGTTTGGTCTTCTCTTTGTACGGTGGGTCAATTTTTTCTTACACTTACCACTCACAGTAGCCATAACGTGCGACCAGGAGATTGAAGAACGAGTCAAAGTGCTCCTCTTCCAAGTTTCGCATATGCAAATTCCCATCGAGAGCTGACGTATCCGTTTGTCTTCCCCAAGGTGTCAGTCGTCACGTCATGGTTACATTGTCCTTCACTGTCGACACAATGGCTCTTTTGGTACGACTGTGAATCGCGCGTGCTCCAAGAACATCCTGCTCCTGATTTTAGCCCATTTACCCCCCTAATTTCCTGGCTTGAGATCGACATCTAGTCCTTTGTAAGCAAGTACGTATACTCTTGGGTGTACCCTCGGCGATCGCTATCCTTCGTGCTCACAAGCGTCATGATGCGAGGAAAGAAGGGAAGACTCAATCCTGTCCACCGAATGTGCATCCAGTTCACCATAATAATCCTAAAACCATTCGTGACAGACAACACAACGCAACTCGACTGGAAACTCGACCGGAATAACATACATTCTGGCCACAACTGACGAGGTTTCCCTCGCGTTCATCTTCAGCAATGTCATGTCTATGGAGTTATCGCCACTTTTGCGATTGTGCGATCGTCATGTGCTGGTGCTTTCTACAAGAGCGAAGGGCACAGCAAAATTCCTTGAAAAGCTCAGACGTCATTTAGGTCTATAAAGCAAAAATAGTATTGACGTCTAGCAGAGCAGAATAAAGTTAATCCTTCGACACGAGCGAGTTCATGACAATCGCTCACTTTTGACTCGTCTTCTTCAGACGCGTCTTGTCGAGCGATCAATTGCGCAACCACACAGCCGCCTTTTTGCGTTTTGCATCCAGTTGGCTGTCTCGCTATCAAGCCACATGCTGTCGTTTCGAGGTGTCGTTATTCGGGGTGCTTTTAATTCGAAACCTCTCACGGTATTGTGTAGGGGTTAGTCGTGCTAGCAGTAGACTTGGTTGACGTCTAGAAGACACCCCTTCATCCTTTCATCTCTTTATCTATCTCTTTATCTATCTATCTGCTACCCACATCACACTCAACTGACTATTGACCGACAAACGGATCATCGCTACATCGGACCCCCGAAATGTGCATTCGTTTTGCTCAAACAGCTGCAATACTGTACCTCTACAATCCTGTTCACTTGGAGCGCTTTTATCTCGCCCTCTGTCTAAGTCCCTACCGTCGATCGATCAAATCGCTTGCAACTCTCTTGTTGCTGGATGCCCATCATAATGGCCCCGTAGCATCCACAAGACCACATAGACAAAACAACACGAAATTCCCACTGCATTCACAAAAACATGATAAACTGCCGAGGTCAACCTACCCCGATAATACGGTCAGTGCTAATGCACAAGCAGTCTCAAGTTAAGCAGACGACGACGACGAAGTTCGAGCCGAAACTTAGTCCGGCATCAGTCATCGCGATATCATTAGCGTCGGCAGACAAATCGACTCTGGCACAATCGAAAGCTTCGGCCAAGTCTTCGTTTTCGTATGTCGGTCGAGCTTGGTCACAGCACATTCCGTCCTATCTCCGCCGGTTTGAGGGCAGATTCAAGAACCGAAGGAGACAGTTGCTTTACTACTTTGCGCTCTTTCCGTCCGAGGAGACGCCTATGAGAGGTATCGTGCTGTATCTACACGGAATCGGAGACCATTGTAGACGCCACATTCCCCTGTATGAACGTCTGTGTGAGGAGGGCTTCGGCGTGATTTCGTACGACCTTCTGAACCACGGCGCCAGCAACTGTGATACTCACAAAACTCGAGCGCACATTGATAACTTTCGGTACCTCGTGGACGATACCAACGCCTTCATCACTTTTGCAAAGAAGTCCATTTATACTGATGCACTCGCGTATTGGCGAGAGCATGATCATCCTTACCATCCGCACGGTCGGCATAAGGACTACGTCGTTCCTCCAGAACTCCCACTGATTATTGCAGGAACATCGCTCGGCTCGCTGATCGGACTCCACACTCTGCTCAGTGGTAAGCACAAGTTTCACGCGGCAGTCTGGGCTGCGCCAACACTTGGCGTGACATGGACGCCCTTGTTATGGGCCGAAGCGAAACTTGCTTCTCCGCTGTCGCTGTTATTTCCCAAGGCTAAGGTCGTTTCTGCAGTGCAGTATGACCTACTCTGCCGAGATCCTGGTTTCCTGGAGGATTATAAGGCCGACCCGCTTACTTCCATGGACCCAATGACTGCGCGAAGTGGCTACGAGTCCTTGCAAGCCATCAATCGACTTTTGGATGACGAACGCGTGTACGATCCCGTCAGCTCGTTCTGTGCGGTGCCTACGCTTTTTCTAGCGGGGTCAGCCGATGAAATAGCCGATCAACAGGCCGCCATTAAGTTTTTCGTGGCAATGGGCAATCTGGACAAAGAGTTCAGGTTGTTTGACGGACTGTATCACCTCGTGTACGAAGACCCTGAACGAGAAGACGTATTCTCATGCCTCTTGGAATGGCTGCAACAAAGATTCCCGGTTGAGACGCGACACTGAAATGTGTGTGGTTCGTGTGCTTTCCGTTGGGAAGAGAACAGCAATATCAAGATGTGCACCGCAACATGTGGTGACATCTTTGATCGTACCACAGGCAAAGCACGTCTTGGGTGTGTGTGTGTGTTCTGTCTCGCAGTTGATCACGCGTCTGTCATTGCGAGGGAGAAGGAGACGCACTATTGGCTCCATCTTGTACGTGACCAACATTTGAAGCCACTAGTGCGTCTCCTTCTCTCTCCGTTGAATCGTGGTGCGGTCATGTCAGGGTAGTAGCGTCTACTGCTACCTTCATCAAGTCATCTCTGATGCTGGAACGATGGCAGCAACGCGTCGTAGTAGTCTGAAAAGAGCCTCATACGTGGCCACACTTTTTGTGCATCTCGTTCACGATGCGAGTTGCTCATTGAGACGTCAGACGAATACGTCAGCATCGACGACAGCATCGACGACAGCACCGACGACAGCACCGACTGTTAATCAAGTGCGCCCAAGTAAGTGCAGGAGAATATTGATGATAGTTGGGCAAATATCTATGTATGTATG
>NQFO01004220.1:0-19839 GCA_003991265.1 Pseudoperonospora humuli | reverse complement strand
CCACTCTTTCATGTGCACCACTAGACGGCACAAGAACATCCACGTCTCAAGACAAACGACGACGATGATGGAGCTCTAAGCACAGACTGAGACCAAGCCGCAGAGACAGAAGTCGATTAGCACCATCTTGGAGAACGCTTTCAAACAGGGCAAAGACTACTCCGCCGTCCCGTGTCGCCTGAACACCATCTGCCGTGACCATCTTCTTCAACATGAGATTCAACGCAGCGCTCATGCACTGAGACAGATCCAGATGAAGGCCTGGCATCTGGTCAATCTTCACACGCTTCGATATCTGGAGAATAGTCTTCTTCTGCCCAACTACACCGACAAGACCTTCTTTGACCATTGTTGTGCGGGCGTGGCATCAACTCCTCAGACGCGTAGAATAACCCGTCTTGTGTGAAAGTATCTGTGTGTATCCGTCACAGAGAGCACAACCCGGACTCGTTGAAGTCTCCAATCTCACTGGATACTCTCAGCTCCAAAAAAAAGCAAACTTTGTGAGCAGATGGTGGTCAACGCTGGCGTGATGATTCGTGAGCACTTTGAGAAACGCCTCCGACTCTGCTCGCTACCAAGCCCACCAAATGTGATCAGCACGTAATCTCACCAAGAAGCAAGCGAAGGAGAAAGAAAAACTTGTGAATGCGATCATGAACGCGTGCAAGAGTACCGACGAGACGGACATGACAGAAGCGTTGCAGATGCGAGACATTCTCAAGCTTCCGTTGACAGACCGCATTCAAGAGAACGGTCTGGTGGTCTACGTCTGACTCTTGTGGAAGTTCTAGAGCGCGATCGAGAGGAGGATGGTGGAGGTGCCTAACAAGAAGAGAGTCCGGGCGTTCTTGCTATTTCCTGTGTCCACAACTTACACGAGAGTGCACATCAAGCTCAATGCGACGACTCTGCATGGTTTCTACGCGCGCATCAAGAAGCAAGTTGAGGGCTACAACTCAAATCTTCCTGACGTATCGCTGTCAATAAAGTCGCTTTAGGAGAACAAGTGGACTGTAATGTGCCACGCTTTTGATCCAAGAAGCGGAGATGACAGTGGAGAGAAGTACCAATACGCTAGTCGCCTCTTTGCCAATCAAGTAACGAGCATACGGTCCCCAAAGTGTGCGATATCGTGCAAATGACCTTGGAGGAGTACCATCATATGGCTGCTTTACTGCTTGGAACAAGGGTCCAAAGAAACGGCACCCTGAGTACAAAAAGATCCTTGCAGAGATGCCATCGTTCAAGACCGCGAGCTACACGAAGTACCTGGAGCGACTGCAGTGCTTCTGGAGCAACGTGGCGTTCCTGCTGAATTTCAGCGCGAAGCGGTCGTTTCTCAAGTGGAAGCTCTTACGAAAGCGTATGGCTTGCTTTCATCTGCGAAATACCATTCATCTACACAGGAAGCAGCGGAAGAGAAAGCTACGCAAGGATGTGGCGGTGGATGAGGATATCCCGCAAAAGCATAGGAAACGCTATGGAATGCTCCGCTGTGACCACGCAGAGTGCACGTCCAAGAACAAAGACCGAGACGTGAACGCTGCTATCAACATGGTCAATCTGCTCAAGAGTGAAGTGCAAGGAAAATAAATTGCATTACACTTTTATCAATGCTAATGAATCAGGGAACGCACGAGGGTGTAGCGCTGATCCCCATGTGCAACTCCGTGACAACGAATGCTACCAAGCGCATCTGTCACAAGGCATTGGAACTGCTTGAGAGTGAGTCACACGGTCAGGGATGGATGGCGGCTTTCACAAGAGCGTAGGTAGGATCAAGTGTACGAGAAAATGTTCAACTTTGGGATTAGGATTTGGCATTTCTGAATCATCAAATGACGAGTAGACCCTCAATGCAAATGAGAAACATCGCAGAATCAGATAAGCGGCAACGACGAGTTCAATAGCTGCGCTGCCTCACGACAACCACCATCCGGATCGTTATTTTGTACCTGACGTAGCCACGGCACAACATGTGCGAGAGTCTCACCCGCCTCCTGTCGCAGTAGCGCAGGTGGCGTAACGAGCAGTACGCGACTAAGACTGAACAATACCTGGCGACGCACCTCCGCATTCGTGTTAGCGCGCTCGCTCCAAACAAACTCCAGCAGACACTTGGCCATCGCCATCGTCTGCGGCGCCTGTCCACTGCATTCCACAAAACTTGCGAGAGCGTGCAGCAGATGCGCCAGAAATGTTTGCTCCACTTCACTACGGGACCACTTAGAGGTGCCCGAACCTGCCGAATGCTTTCGCACATAATCAACGTACCCAAATAGCAACGGCGAGAAGAAATCTAGGGCGTACGGCGCAAAGGCATTTGCCTTTGGTGCGGCTAGTGGGTCACGCCGGTAACCCCAGCGACGTGTCTTCAAGCTCTGCATAGTGCGGGTCCCTATGTCTTTTTCTTGGACCAGCGTCCTGGGCAATGGTAAGCGTTGGTAGCTCCCACCTCTTTCGGATAGCTCCTGAGCAGCTGAGGTCATCGCCTGTAGCACGTCAATGCGGGACTGTAACAACTGCTCTCGCTCTAGTACCTGGCTGCAAAGGTACGGTAAAGTTTGGGTTGGTGCCATTGCACAGGCTGTAGTGAGAGCTTGAGAGCGTAGCTTGGTGAACGAAGGAGTGTTGTACTTGTCTTCAAGTCGAAGCAGTGCCCTCACGACCTCGTGTGCTTTGTCTTTCAGGTCGCGTGGCTGGCGACGGAGTAGGACTTCGGCCTCATTCAGAGCAGCTTCTGTGACTTCGCGATCGCTATCCGACAAAAGACCAGCAATCAGGTCTTTCAAATATAGCGGTCGCTTAACAGTCAAGTCTTCTTCATCATCGTGCAAGTCGTACGCTTCCAGGCTCATGTCAGAATCAGAATCTGCACCATCGGAGCTAGCTACAGATTCGCCATCACCATCTGAGGCATCATCATCATCACTAAGTACCAACTCGTCCGGGTCGAGAGTGAATGGTTTGGAAGAGCGTTTTCTCGAACGCTTTGATCGACTTTGATTCCCTTTGTTGGAGCTCGTGCCATGAAGCTCTTCTTGGGCGGAACTTGCATTGAGTTCCAGTCTTGCAACGTCCTTCTCGAGCTCTTGAGGTAGTACAGGACATCCATAAATTGTCAAAGGATCGTCATCCTCAAGGCCAAAATCTAGCGGTTTCTCAGACGCGATTATGCGCGAAAGGCTCTCCCCCACACGCATGCCGAGTGCTCGTATTTTCCCCAAAGAATGGCTCATGTGGTCTTGGACACCTTTGCATATCTTAGTGATCCAATCTCGCTGCGCAAATGCTGCCTCTTCACTGCCTTCAGTGAACTTGATCAGACTATAGCGAAGAAAGAAGCACACTGAAGCATTTACAGTGTACTCGGTGTTGACGGCAAAATCGCTTTGGCTCCACCGCGCAAGTACGACGTCAAATACGGCTGCAAGCGGTGAATTACATGGATCACTGCCACATTGCGCCAATACATCAACGAGTATTCGCCAGAAAAAGAAGTCGTCAATCGCCTTTCGAAGCAGTAACTTGTGCGCAACAACGTATTCAAACTGCTTATTAGCACACAACGCTCGAGGAACTTGGGCAAGAAGTCGATACTTTGGAAGAGACAACGCTTGCTGCGCATTCATAGAATGTGGAAGCTTTTCGCCCGCGATCTCGACCAAAATTTTCTCGTAGCATGATTCTGGAAGACTCTGGAATAGTAAAGCGTGGTTCACATTCGTAGTCGATGAAGTGCCGACGAAGCGCAACCAGCTCTGGATGAGAGCTTGGGCTTGGCCGATGCGCACCAATTTGTCAGCAAACATTCGAAAGGTACGCGACTGATCTATCGATGGCTCTTGCATCGATAGACTGTGAAACAGTCCGTCGCAGAGCGTTGGAAAATACCGGCGAGGGTGGAACGTAGTCGGAACGTTGCGCTGACAGCGATTAAAGATGAGGTCTGGATGTCAATCAAAGAGCAAGTAAATTTGTCATTTGGTCGTAGAAAAGCATCCTTGAACAACATGCAGCAACACAATACCTGGTAAGGACGAAAGCTGCGAGACGAGCACCTGTCGACCGATCGTATTCTTCTCACCACCCGTCATTGGTTGCTACGATACATTGCTTGCATTAGCCGTAGTCCAGTTCAATGACATTAGCTAGAAACACCGCACACCTGCTCCTGCCTCAACATTTCAGTCACGACATCTTCTACCCCATTGACGGCAATCGCTCTTTCCAGCAGTCGTACACACTGCGCAATAGAAGCTTCTGCATCTCCTCTCACCATCTCATCTTTCACGTCTGCTCTCGTCTTTGTCATGGAGAGCGTACAAGTCAACGCACCAATCGCTCGACTTGAAGGAACAACTTTGGGATTAAAAAACACGTCAAACACTTGCTCTCGATCTATTTCGGACAAGCAGTCTTCAATGTGGACGGCCACATAATCCAGCACAAAAGTTGCAACTTCGCGGTAGCAACACTCGAGATACAAACCCTGCAGTGACGATTAGTTACTTCAGCGCTCAACCTTAGCCAATGGCCAATTGTGATGTTACCTTCCATGTCGATGGAAAACGAGCGGCGCTGTGCAAAGGAGCAGCCAGCTCACGTAGCTCTATCACTGCGGCTGAGATGTCGTAGCGCTTCTCGGCAGCTTCGATGCTCCGCTTCTTGGTGGCGATGAATGTGCGCAACTGCTGCACTTCTACATTTCGCTCGCCTGTCATGATTAGTGATGGATATCACGTACCAAAACCGGTTTGGTGGTGACCGATCAGAGATACCAGCGAAACTTTTGCCGCTGCGGTAGTACCGGTGACTTGGAGATATTTTTGATGCCAAAAAAAGGCTTCGACAACGTCCTGAAAGTGTACCAGTCTTTCTGCAGGATATCCTACAAGCATAAATTGTTGTTGGCCTCACTTGAATCAGTATGTTTTGTCGAGTAGTTGTGTAGTATACTGTCATTTTGTGTTTATCACCATCACGATCTTCAACGGACACATTACAGTCATGGAAAGCCCTAACAGGCCCGACACATCTACTCGAGCATGGCAGAGTAAGAGCGAGTGGGTTGTGCTCGTAGAGAACATTGCGCAGTCTCGCGCACGTCTGGCATCTGGCATTCAGCTGGCAATCGAGAAGCAGTGGGGCCATAACTTCACAGGTGCAAGATATCGCAAATAGTTAGGCAATTCGAATAGTAGGACTAATGCGAGTACTACTATTCATGCAGCGAGTCTGCAAGAGTATGCAGTACTCAAAGAGAGCGAAATTCGCAACGTTTGTAGCTCCAACTACCAGGAATTTGTCAACTCAATTGAAGAGATTGTACGCATGAAGACCGACGTCTCCAAGCTGCAGGTACGACACCAAGCTCAAATAGTATGATGTCAAATAGTACTATAAAGTTTGTGCTGGACAGGTTGATATCACTCGATTCCAGAGCGAACTTGCTAGAGCCACATCGGAAGTCTTGTCCATCCACGACTCCTTAGCTACGTGTTACACCGTACAGCAACATATCGACGACTCGATTGAAAAGTTACAGCAATGTCAGCGCATTGTAAGAGGCCGAAGTCTGTCCGAGTGTGTGATATTTTGGACTCATTACTATTTCTTGGAATAATTTGTAGGTGTCACTTGCTGCAGCCGTCGAGACTTCGATTCAACAAGGCAAACTCTACCATGCACTCAAGATACTGGAAGAATTGCGTCTTGAGATTGCGGCATTCCGGGTCAGTAGTGTGCTACTTGTGTGTTTTGCCATATCGTAATTGTCGTTGATTCTCTAGGGCCGGTTGTTCCCACAGCGTCTGAGCGACTGGATGCACGTTGCAATGCGCACAATCAAAGATGAGGCCAAACGAAGTGCCTCTGTCTGGCTCGAGGATATTCGAGCGACGTCTTCGGTATGTTGGTATCAAGACTGAAGTAGTTTGACGATCGAGTGACGACTCATTGTAGTACTATACTGACAGTCTATCGGGGACGCAGCTATTCATCGTCTTGAAAATCAACTTAGCGAGCAGTACTACGAGCAGGACATTCTGGAAAAGTGTGGACATGCACCTCCAGGTCCAGTGCTTGGGACATCAAGCAGCACTGGAATCGCTCCTCTTAGTCCTCGTGGTCCCACAAACTTTGCAAAGTCACTACCAGGGGAAGAGACGTTCAAACTTCCATCGATTCGAGTGTTTAACTCAGACGCTGACACACTACGCGAACGTAGCAATATCCATGCGAGCTACATGAAGACAGCTTTGTCACACTTATCACCCATGCTGAGAGTTTTGCACGTCTTCCGCGTCATGAGTCAAGTACCAGAGCTAGCTGCATTCTACAATGCGAATCGTTTGGTATACTGTGCTAGCATGGAAAACGGGCATAAGGAGGGAATAACCTCGTCTAACCACTTACGTGTCATGTCTGTGTGTGTGTGTGTGTAGCCTCAGCTGCAATTGACATCGTTTCTGAGAGGCGCTGTGACGACGATTACACCCGAAAAGTTTGTTGCCCAGCACGAAGACCTGTTCAAGAAACTGACTGGCTCGTTTTGTCTTGAACACTTGCTCTGGCGCTACTCCGACGCAGCTTTGCTGTCCAAGAAGGAGATAAACGGAATCTTTCATCTGGTTATGCAGAGCTTGTGCGGCATTGTGTCGACTTCGGTGTCGAGCATCACTGTGCCGGCCACTATTCTTGATATCAAACTTTGCGCGATCGTGTGCGCACGAACTTTGAGCGATGAAGTACACGAGTACAACTCCACCTTGATGTTTGATACCTTTCGTCGCTTGGGCGGGCACTTTCGAAGTGCAATCATGGCAGACGCCAAAAAGTACGTTCAGCGTTGATTGCGTTGCTTGTAGACAAAGGTCTAGGTCGTGGTGAAGACTCAGCACGCGGTCTACTTGCAGGAAGCTGCGAGAGTTCATGTCGAGTGATACGTTTGAGCGCGTTCAAGTCTCGTCTGAGAACCTTCGAGCGGTATGTGCACAAACACTGGAAATGGACTCAGCTTACTAATTGCTGTCCGTGTGTAGACACTGCAATGTTGTGGACTGGAAAATCAAGATACACGCATGCTGAAGAATGTCGATCTTGCAGCAAATCCAGTCGTGCTTCCATTCACAGACGTACGTGTCGTTGTATGTGGCATTTGAGAAAGCATCATTAGGTCATAGTTGACTTTGTTTCGCTTTCTCGCCAGGTCATCGTGAAGAGCTGCAGTTGCATTGAAACGTTTGTCCAAATGATGTTTGATTACGAACGGTATGAAAATGCGTCTCTTGTTGTGCGTTGATATGGCAATTGATGAGGAAGAAATGGTGGGATTCAGGTACCTCAACATCGAAGATTGGGGTGAATGGGTGCGAAATGATACCATTGAGGCGCTTGGGTTTCTTGACGATATTTTGAATCAAGTCATTGATCAACACACAGATTTGCAAGTTGCGACGGTAATGTCACGATGAAGGGGTTGTCTCTGTCCATCAAGTGGTAACGTGCTTGCCAAACGTCTGTTGCAGGCCGTCATGATGGGAACAAACGCGTCGTTTCTGGCTTGTGCGTGTGACCGCTTTGAAGAACTTGTCAAGATTCAGACAGAAGCTTGGGAAGCACGAACATACGGCTATAGTGTCAGCAATACGCTTCGAGGAGCAAAGACGCAGTTAGTGAGACCTTGTTCGAGCCAATTTCTGCTAAGCAAGGCTGCTGCCAAGAAAAAGTTTGAGAGTACAACCACTAGAGCACAAGACATGGTCTGCGAATTAATGGTACGTGAGTGCGCGTGCGTGTGTGTACTATGCAAAGCTGAATGTAAGGGCTATGCTGACTTGTCTTGATTCCGCGTACTTCGTAGCTGAAAAAGATCGACGAGCTGCTTTCGAGTTTTTACTACCTCAACTGGACCCCAAGCGCTATTCTAACGCAGCCTGATCCATCCATGTGGGACCTCATCAATTACCTCAAAGTCACATTCGCTCAGTTAGGACAGCTGCCTCCTACTGTCCAAGAAGCAGTCCACTTTGCTTCATGTAGCTACCTTGCCAAGTCTCTTGAGCAGGTTCTTAGTGGCAGCACCGTGAAGAAGCTGAATATGGAGGGAATTGCCAACTTCAAGCGCAATTTGGACGTGTTGCTCGACTTTATCGAATCGGTTCCGATTGCGCAGCTCAAAGACTGCTTCGTTCCCATTGTGCATCTGGTTGATCTCTTTGTTTCGGGAGCTGTTGAATCTTTCCTAGATCCGCAACTACGGTACGCACTTTGCCATTGTTGCAACTTCTTTAGAGACTGGAAAGAGAATTCACATCTTAATGTGTTTGTGTTTGCACAGAGACGCTCGAGGCAAGTATTCGCATCTATCGTCTGATACCGTATCGTCCATACTTGCAAAGATGAAAGATGGAAAGAGTTCGTCAAAGGCGTGGGGTGCGAAATTCGTCCAAGCACCGAGAAAGAGCATTTTTGGCACCAAAGGTTCGAAGAAGTGAGAGGCCGTAAGTCATCATCAACAGTCAACGGATAACTCAATCATTATCTTTTGGAAATGACTGCTCTTGCTTGAAACATTCGTGTTAAGTGTCTTTGAAGCTATCGATGATACACTTGCATTGCAGCAGTCAAGCTTGGTGATGATGTGGACGTTGAAAAAGACGAGAGCAGACGATTGACGCGAGCATTTGTGACCGTGTCAAGACTGCGTCTTCTGTGACTTTTCCACTGGCAAAGACGCGTTCAATGTGCGCTTCACAACGAATGAAGTCGTGCTGCATACATTCAAGTACAGTCGGACGTTCGGTCGGATTCTTACGCAAGCAAAAGCGTAAGAAGTCCAAAAGTGCAACTGACCATTTTTACGGGTGGGCGGATTATGTGGAACTTGAAGGAGGACTTGCATGGGACGTTTGTCGAAGAGAAGAGAGTTTGGATTCGTTTAAGTAATGTCAACATGCAACTGGGACTTTTTCGTGCCGTGTGTGCATTAAAGATGAAAGTGAAGCTGGAAAGCTGCGCTCATAACCATGTCAGTCTTTGCCTCTTGCAATGAAGAGATAGAGAAAGATAGAGAAAGATAGAGAGACTGAGTAGTATGAAGACGCAGTCAAGACGAGTCACGTCACGACAGTCCGTCTTTCAGCGCACAAAAGAAGAGTGGGGATACATCACCGACCGGCGTGCAGACGAGTCAATTTTCGACCTTGAACGTCGCATATTCCGACCAAGCCGCTTCAAGTATTTCGTCGGTCTGTGCAACGGCCGGTCTTGGAGTCATTGCGACACGTTCATTGAGCTGCATCCTCGGTCTCAAAGCTGTCAAACTAGCCACAAATCCAAAGACCTGATGGTGACGTTCTTCAAGTTGATCGCCAGGGGCCGCGGCTGCACAATTTCAGTGCGACGGGTTCTAGAGCATCCCGCACTTGGCACAACAGAGGAGGACGTATCAGAGCTCTCAGTGTCGTCTATTGAGTATGCTGAATATACGATGCAAAGCGGTCAAAGACGAGAAAGCACACGGGCAGTACACAGTCAAGGCGACGATCAGAAGGTATTGGAGCTCCTCACGAGTGGATCAGGAGCGTTCAAAAGGGCATAGCCGGGAAAGCGTCCGCCTAGTCCGACATGGATCCCAAGCATCGAAAGAGAACTCACGCAGGAAAAGGGTTTCGGTACAGTGCCCATCAAGAGCACTTGGGCAAACTGGACGTCCAAGTAATCTGGCGCTTTGTTGCACCCACTGCGAGGTGTGCATAGAGCGTCAACAAGTCGCTCGCTACACACGGGAGAAAAGTTCGTGATGGGCGTAAATTTCGCAGCCACCCGACGTGTCGATTGATAATGTGCTTCAGTTTGGAATTTGCCATCTGTGCGTCGACATTGGAGCTACAGTTTGAACGGAGGTTGTCGGTCTCTTCGCTACCTCACGGCCACCGTCACAAGTGATTGTAGATAACCCCACGCATGGTCCACTTCTGGGAACGCGCATGGGCACCACCTCTCACTCCGGTCTGTCTGACTCCGCAGCGCTCGTCCAGCGCTGTGGAGCCTATCAGCGTACTGAAGAGAATCGATCATGTCGAGATCATCAACTTTGTGGAACTTGACGGCGTTGTCTACTACTTTATCGATGTTTATCTGAAGCACCACACGAACCGCATTCCAACGAACCAGCGACTGGAGGCATCACGACGAGACCGACCTGATTACACTGTCCAGAAACGTTTCAACGACTTTGCGAACTTGCGCTTTAAGATGTGGAGCTACGCCCAGCGGCAACACAACGGTAGGGAGACGTGTAAGTACTGCAGTAAGAACATGGACTTCCTCGTGACAAGTTTTTCGCAGCCACGGCTGTTCATCAAGTTATTCGTCAAGAGCAAGAAAACTCGCAGTCGACTGCTCACTAAGTGTATGAACAAGTACATCCAGCTGGCGATCGGTGAGAAGACGAATTCACGGCCGCAATACCACATTTGCGACGGCTACTCGACCATTCCCAACCTAGTTGAACGTTTCCTCCGCGACGATGTATGACGTCACGGGGGATAGCACAGTATCAGCTAAACCTACAAATCCTTGCTACGACACTAGCAGGAAGAAAAAGGCAGCTTGAGCCTTGGCTTCATACTCGGCAAAGTGCTCCAACATCAGAGACATGTACGAATGAAGCCGTGTCTGCTGGTGCAGCACTCGTTAGTGGCGTGTATGTTTTACGCGATAAAAGGCATATGCTCTCCTATCGCTGCTTCTTGAGCAATGGCGTCAGCTCAAGTACGTTAAGTTAGTCAATTGTGGTACAGACTGCCACGTCTCTGATCACATTGCAGCTGGCAGTAGGCACCCCTTAAACATTTCTAATCATGACTTTTCCCTTTTCTAAGCTGCACCCAAGTCCTGTCTCTACGCCATGTAGTCAAGAGGTGGAATGTGGAATAACCCACGCGATGGCTAAAGCACACTACGATTCTTGTGACATAAAGCTTAGGAACGCATCGCCATGAGATTGACTACAGTAAACGCTTTGAGACGTTAGATGGCTGGGCCAGTATTAAGGTAGTTTTTGACGAGATGGGTTGCCTAACGAATATTGGCAATAAGAAAATCAACTTTGATTGAGGACGCAAACTTCAATGGAGAGTCGACGTTCATGGACAGAAAGACGAGATAGCGAGCGCAAAGCCGCATCTGAAACGCATAAGGCAAAGCAGAAGGCTGCTGCTTGGCGCTCGTAGTGATCAGCTACTAACTTTGAAAATACAAGTACTTTGAGTGCATTGTGCTGCTACAAAGGAGGGCGTGGTGAAGAAGGAGCGCGCTTATGGCGCCAGAAGCATGGACATGAATTTCTCGTCATGCACGCCATGTCTTGTATGCCTTCACAGATTTTTGTCTCCCTAGTATATCGCTATCGGCCAAGTCATTCAAGGTGACTTGATGGACCGTGATACGCCACGTTTTTGATATCTCTCACTTCAAGACTGTGTGTCGAGGAAGTAGCGTTTCTAAGAGTAGGTTCTTGAAGCTGTCAAGAAAAGTGCGAGCACGCTAGTCACCTCTTTGCCAATCAAGCAACGATTAATGGATGCGGTACGCCAGTTATGCTGTTTTGGCCACAGACGTAGAGCGAGAAGAGATCCAACAAGAAGCCTTCTGAGTGTCTTGCGCTTTCTCCTGATTACGTGCCATACGTCGTCATCGGACTACATTTCGGGATGAGGACGCTGTGTACTGCTGTGTATGAGGTTGTCGGTCCACAGCAAGAAAAGCGCTACGAAAGGAGGCAAAGGAAGAAAAAGGATTGCTTAGGCTGGAAACGTCGATCCTCGCTACCTAACAGTCGTAACGAGCGTGATATCGTGCAAGTGGCTTCCAAGAATCACCGTCACATGGTTGGCTATAAGTAATTTACTGCTTGGACTGAGGAGCAGAAAAAAGCGGCACTCTGAGTACAAGAAGATCTTTGCTGAGATGCCATCGTTCAAGGCCGCGAGCTACACGAAGTATCTGGAGTGACTGCAGTACTTCTGAGCAATGTGACGTTCTTGCTAAACTTCACTGCTGACCACCGTTTCTCAAGCATAGGGTCTTTTGAAGCACACGGCTCGCGTGGCGGTCGATGTGATCGCGAAGCGCATTGTTCTGGCCGTGGGGAGGAAGACGCGCGTGACGCATGAGGACTGAGAATGATCGCCCAGGAGTTGAAACAGACGCTGCAGAAGCGCGCGATGATGATGCCTATGGACGATTTGATGACGCGCAAGTTCTTGTCGCAGTGCCACTAGATACTTTTGTCGACACACGATAAGAGCATCTAGTGACACTGCGAGCAGAGCCGAAGAAGACGCGCGAAGAAGTAGCGGTGGTATAAATCCATAACAAAAGCCGAAGAAATGCCACGAAGCGGTCCGCTGCGACCACGCAGAGTGTACCGCCAAGTACTGGAACCTCAACGTGAACGCGGTCATGCGCAGCGCTTCGCTTTTACAGGCGTAGTGTAGCGTAGACTAGAATAAAGTGTCAATTAGGTTAAAATTGGCTGCGGGAATGCACGTAGACAGGCAACCTTGAATGGCCACTCGCATTTTCTGAAGACGCGTGGCCTACCATGTCGTGTCTGTCACATTTAATCGTAGCTTTGAATCTGATCGGATTATGGAGTACGTTGACGAAAAATGGGTAACTCGTAGAGAAAAAGGTCATCTTGAAGGGACCCACAGATACAATCTCAAAGTGGGATCCATTCCAAAGAATCCATGATACACTTTATCCTGCATGGATACAAGAAACCAAGGCGATGAACAACTTGGTGCACTCATTCTCTCGTCATCCAGGAATACGTCATCGCCAAACACGGCTCAAATGAGGACGTCTGCGCATCTGAAGTTGCAAGCAACCCTTTGTGCTGTGAATATGGTCGCCTTCCGCAAAAAATGTGCGACGAGGACCGTCTCGTTTGTCAGCAAATCTTCGCTGGACTCGCGTGCTGGTTGAAGTTTTCACGTGTGTTTGCATAATTCGATTTTTGTCGTCAAGCTCAAAGTTCAACAAGAGACCTGTAGCACAGATACAAAAGTTATGCTGCCAGTGCTGTCCAACAAGCTCGATACGAAGCTTCAGTTGCTAGTGCCAGTCGTGGTTGTACCTTCAGCTTTGTCGACTTGGCGAAGCGCATTGCTAGAGCTGGGGAAAATTAATGCTATTCGAGTCCGTCGTGGAGACAAGAAACAGTGGTTTGTTGTCGAGGTGTTTGCTGCAAGCTCAGAAATGGAGAATGAGGTTTGGCTACAAAGACCAATCGCGAGAATTGAAAGGACGCTGTTGGAATTCGCCCGGCTCCGCGATGAAGTGTACACCATCGCGCGCGAAGCTCATCAGGGTGAACGTTGCGCATTTTGTGAGGGGTTTCTGGGCTTGATCGTGTATGGAGCAAATCCTGGCGGCTTAATTGTTGGTATGCTTGGCGGCAAGCGACTGAAGCGCACAATAGCTGCGTTCGTACAGGAGCTGCTCCGAGTCACGGTCCGTTGCACCTACTCCAACACACGAGGCTTCTGCTACGGGCAGACTTCGATTCCTCAAGTTGTGCATACGTTTTTCTTTTCTCCACCGAGCCTTGCTGCCTAAGTGCTCCTATTCAAAGGCACCAAATTGTTTCCGACAGTTCAATCGATAGTCTTCGTGTATACGTATTCGTTTTTCAGCTTCTGTATGGTAGAAGTCGAGTCTCTTTAGGCGATGTTGCTTTAGTGCCTCTTTTGAGACCAATTGATGGAAAATGACAAAAAACTTCACCCCAAATGATCTCATTCCATTTACGCGCGTCTAACAGTCACCACTTTCTCCAGACTTCCGACTGATCGGTGATAGCCACACAACGATGATGCCGAAAGATTATCCGCAAGGTCTGAATACTGGTCCCTGATGGCGACAAGTACTGCTGGAACTCAAGGCCGTTGTCAATGTTCGACTAGCGGCACTAGACTGCGGACATAATTGACTCGTTAGTGACCTCAGGTGACGTTTGCATTACTGACTCGGTCTAGATATATGCAGCTGCAGTTGTTGAACGAGGAAAGCGCACTACGCAGACTCACAAAAGTGCTTTGCAATACACTGAGCGCGTTATCCAAAAACTCACTCGACAGCTCACAATTGAAGTCGAGACAGGCTCATGTTGTACAATTTCCTGCTTCAAGTAAAGGAGGGATCACGCTGGAGTCTTTCATGTCGCGAGAGTGAAGAGAGTTAATGTCAACATGTGCTATTTGTACTCGGCAGCGCAATGATTATGGGAGAGCGTCAAGAGACAAATCTGTTCAAGTTCTTGCGTCTGTTGACGAATCTCTGATGTCGAGGATGAACGAGCAACGAACGCATTGTGACATGAGTGAAACCCTTGGCCATGACTATATCGCTCTCGTCGCGATTAGAGTTGTCGATTATGCCGTGGAAGTAGGGATGCTTTGAGAGCGGTATTGTCTAAATATGATTCAGATGTAAAATGTTTTTCTCTATTGTTGTAAATTAGCTTAAAATACTCACGATTTATTGAAAAGTCCAAAGACACAAAAGCTGAAGCACGCGTCTAAAATGATGAAACAGCTTAAATTCCTTATTCGAGCCGATTTGTGGGACATGCCATACATGCAAGCATTGATGCAACTGCTTAGATAATTCCGAGAGACGGCTGATAGCTGCGCTTAAGAAACTTCTGCAACATCTCCATGACTTGTTCTCGCACTTCGCAATCCTTCTCCATTTCTTTCGTAGTGCTCCTGTTGGTTGCAAACTCATCAGCGCCAGCCGCGGACGTCAGTAGGTCGTTCACAAATGCCGTGAGGAGCGCAAATCGCTGCTCTTTGTTGCTAAACATCCGCTTCACGGTCCAATTATGAAAACTAGAACTGAGCATTGCGCGCAGCAAATTCTGGCAATCAGCGCACGCCTTTACATGCGCTCCGTTTGTCCTCATTAGCATTACAGTATTGTTGCGCAGCTGACGAAACTCCGTAAAGCGACGCTCCACTACATAGTCCGGCTCGCGTTCAGTCGTCATGAAGTCGTGCATGGTCTCGGGCGATAGCTTGGAGGCTGGCGAGGGTTTATACACGCTCTCGGACAGCCGACAGCGTGCTGCGTTGCGCTGAAGGAAAACACCGATGACGTAAAGACGGTGGCCATTGCGGCGAACCTTTTTCACCACACGGACGAACTCAAGACGCTGTAGAGGAGCAAAGGAGATGCTTAAGCTGCGATTTTCTGGGAACGACGCGGATGTGGCGGCGTGGAGAGCCACGACGGCGGCTTGTGACGAGGTCGACATAATTGCCGTCGACAGTCTTTTGAGAAATAACGCGAAATGAGCAAAAGAATAACGAATGATGAAACGATAGAATTGGATTTACTCATTTATTTATGCGACGAAAAGACTACTGCGACAATAATTGGTAAATGGAAGCGCCAGATGGTGTTTCCGGCCCTTCCTGCCTGCCCTTTTCCCTCTGCTTGCCCGCAATAGAGGTCACTCTGGCGGCCAGAATAGAAATTCGCTTCATCTCGAAGTTGGCATCAGTGAATCTCTCGATGGGTGCAAGACTCGAGTGGCAAACCTAGTGAAAGTTTTCTCTCAATCGCAATGTTTTCTTTGTCTACCATTCTTGGACGAAGACGAGATTGAAGCCATGTTAGACTTGTTCAATCTTCGGGGCTCGGATAACCCAACAACCTACACCGACAGTTGGCGTGAAAGCACTCACTTGTGTTGTTTGCCTTTACTTGATCTCTTCCCAGAGCGCTGGAGGAAAAAGGCTAAGGACGTGCTCACGCATACGATCTTGCGTATAAGCGTGGATTTCGCGAAAGTCTTCCTGTCCGTGATCAGTCTTAGTCAAGACGCGTGGAGCAGCAGCACCTTTGGTCTCGGAACGTTCATCGTGTGTCGAGAAACGCACTTCTTCGTCATTCACGTCTTGATGAAGAGCGACTTCCACTTCAGTCTTCAGCTCGGTGAAGATCTAGGACAAATACGCCATAAGAACACAGCTTAGTCACTATTGCAGCAAAAGCATCTTTTCCAACTGTAAGTACCTCCCACTTTGGGAAGGTCTTGACCACCTACGACATCAAATGACAGCATTAGACGGATTTCTTACTGGGTCTCAAGCATGCACTTACGTAAAAATACGTGTTACTTCTAGGATTCTGGTACATATTCGTATTGGGCAGATCGAAGCTGAACAACTTGTCCGAAGCATAAAACACGATGTTTGACGCTTCCGATTCCTCCATCTCTTCCGTCTCACGGTAACATTTCACATGTTTGAATACAGTTTGCAGCGTACGATAGATGGACTTGGGTGCGGCTGCACGAGGACCTTGCACATACCCTACAAAGTTCATGACTAGAACTCCTCCTGCCATTAACCAGTTTTCACGAATGCGCACCATTTCGTCACGAATGAAGAAGGCGAAAGGATTCCAACCCGTGTACACGTCAACAATAAACAAGTCGTACGGGCGTCCCTCTTTGTCCGTCTTGATCCCAAAATCCTCTGGTTGACTAGATAAAAGCTGCAGTCCATCCATCACGAACGTTCGTCCATTGGGACATCTCTCTTCATTCTCTTCGTACTCGTCGTGCTCTTCATAGTCATCGTCTTCTTCCAGAAATTGAGGACACCATTCATACTGAAAATAGTCCGCAGCTTGAGCCACGACTGCATCGCTGATCTCAACTACGTCTGCATTAATCGGTATACTACGTCGTTAGATCCATAGTATAGCATAATGCAGGATAAAAGCAGTTTCAGACTAACCCGTAGGGATACCCATTTCGCGTAGAAAGCTTGGAACGGTACCAATACCAAGACCAATTTGCATTGCCCGCGTGGGTTTATCTTGTAAATACGCAGCGCATTGCATAATAGTAAAGCCCGGAAACGTCGACTGTTTGCGCAAATATATGTCATCAAATTCGGCCCCGATGATAGTTTGATCGTAGAGCATATGAAGGACTCCATTACGATGTACCACGGCCACCACGGACTCCCCCTCATCAATACGACTCACGAGAGTATACCTGTCATCTGTAGCTAGACCCGCGTGGCCATATGCCAGCTGCCAGCCCATCAACACGAGTAGCAGCGAGTGCTGCAGCATGACACAAGTTTGACGTTATAACCTAAGATTTTATCCTGGAATGCCAAATATTCAGTGCAAGAGGTCTGGAAACACGTGGTGCAAGAAGGCCAACTGTGGTCTGAGTGCCGAGTTCAGATGCTTTAACCTCAACCACGGCACGAACATGACCATAAACAGTTAAAGTCCAGTTTCACGAGTCGATCACTGGCTCATAGCGTGGTATAGACGTTAGCAGCGTTTCAAAAGCCGTGGCTAAAAGTTCAATCGTGGACACGACAACATCTCGATTCTGGTACAAGAAGCTCGGCAATGATGTAAATACAGCAAAGCGGTAACGTGGTCTTTTTTCCGCTGCATTGCGTCGTCCTTCTCCACAAACGCCGTCTACGGAAGAAAGTTATGGAATGGCAAGAGGTATAGAAAGTCTTCTTCACAGCATCTCCTCCTTTGACTGTCTTGCTGCACCCTTTTACCGAGGCTCGTCGTGGTGCTTTGCTTGACACCGTCATGTTTCTTGAATCAAAACGTGCGTCTCTAGCATTAACTCGTTCCTGTCTTGCAAAACCTTTTGCAAAGTGGCTAGCGCTGCATTGTAACACCCTAGAGGTGCACGTTTCCAGGCGTTCAGTCGCTTAACCAAAAAAGTATAAGCTCCTCGTCTAATCCCGACTCCCGTATCCGTAGAAAGGGGTCTGTTCTCACACGCTCTGGTCATGCTCATCAGGTATGTTTTCACACACTCTGGACATTCTCATATTGCGTCTATCCACTGGTAATAATGCATGGAACGGGCAAGTCTTTCGCCCTATGCGCTCAGCACTGAGACATAAAGACATACTGTACTTTACTTCTTGCTTAGGTCTTGCAACAAGGCATTCATACACAAAGGAGCATGCTAGCATTTAGACGTGTGGAGTCTATGCAAAGCTCATGATGGATCTTGCGCGATCCCGTTGGCCTCATGGATTTGGCATCTGTAATGCTTGACAAGTGCACTGAACAGCAGGTTGAGGCCATCTCTTGCAGCGAATAATCGACGGTTCGCCACGCGGTCTACGTCCTCGGAAAGACTACGACGGACCAATACCCAGTTCATTTCACAATCGTCGAGATGGGAGGCGTATCCCTGTTTCGAGTTGGCGAAGACGTCGAATTTTGGCGAGTACTCATTCATTTGAGCATCTTGGCTGCCTGCCTTGTGCTCATGGAAAAAGCCCTCCATCATCTAGAAAAAAGGTTTCCTCCTTCCGAAAAGTACCAGCACATGCTTCGGAAAGCGTATCGAGAGCTGATGGTGCTGGGGTTGATCAGTCTTGGACTCAAGGTTCTCAAGGAGCTTCCCGATTTTGACAGCTACAGCAAGGCAATCGTAGCGTTTCAAGTCGCTGATTTGACCATCTTTCTCCTTGCACTCGCTCTCATTTTGCAATCGACGGCGGTATTCCTGCTGTTACGCAACCAAAACTACCGCGCAGAATGCGCTGAGCTCGTTTCGACGCAAGATTTGGTCGATGCGATTAAAGAGTCCAAAGATTCGGAAGTTGCTAGTCTTTCTTTCTTCCGAATGCTGCTCTGCCGTTGCAAAGCAACTAGAGCAAAAGCGAATGACATGGAACTCATTGAACTTCGTCTCATACGACGGTTGTTTCTCCATCGATTTGGGCTACCGCAGCTTTTTCCGTTTTCCAAGTATCTCAATCGAGCGCAAGCTAGTCAGATCTCTAACATGATTGAAGTGGAGCCGTCAATGTGGGTCATGGTACTTGCTGTAGCATGGGCCATCTGCGGACTGCTTGAAGTCATCAAGATACACGACCATGAGACGCCAGAAAATATCGAGCTCGTACAAGCGCTCATGATATTCGCATGGGTTTTGCTACTGTCACATTTCCTGGTGTTTCTCTACTTTCGCTCATGTGTACATCAGCTCCTTTGTACTGCGGCGTTTAGCGATAACAAGACCCTTCTTATAGCAAATTTGAGTACTATTGCTGAAGAAGAAGCAAAAGCTTGGAACAACGAGGAGGCGGATAAAGCACTGGAGATCATGAGCTGCATCCAAGAACACCACGAAGAACTGGAATTTCAGCGTCGTCGTAAGAAAAAAGTAAATCCGCAGCAACATCACGGCGAGATCAGCGAGAGGACCGCGAGACTCAGCGGTGTCGTGCTTGAGTCTCCGGAACTTAACATCCACTTCTTTTCGCACAAAGTTTGGCATGTTGTTGTCATCTTCCTACTGATTCTCAATGGCTTTTTCATCACACTGTTTATCCAGTGTGCTTTCTTCGACATGGACGACATTTACGAAGAATTTGGTGCACTCCCGGCAGTCTTGGTGCCACTTCCGCTCGTGATCAATGCGTTCTTTCTACAGCGTCGCATCTTCTACGACTTTGTCATCGTTAGCAATACGCTCCGCATTGATTCTCATACGCTGAGTGATGTGATTGAAAACTTTAGTGAAGTGGTGCGATTGCGGTCCGAGTTTGCGTCTAAAGTGCTTCACCAGCTCACACAGCTAGAGTTCGACATATCGGATCTCCAAGACGAGCTCAGGGCACGTGACCAAAAGAATACCGGCTACATTGAAGTGGAAGATCTTGGCCAAGTATTGTCCAAGTTTGGATTCCGATTGACGCGCTTTCGGTTCAATTGCGTCGTTAAGCTGCTATTTGAGCTCAAAGG
>NQFO01004219.1:0-21419 GCA_003991265.1 Pseudoperonospora humuli | reverse complement strand
TTCGGGAAGCTTTTTCCCAAGTGTTCGTCGAGGCTGAACGTAGGTGCTGCTTCCCAATTAGCGAGCGCCACCACTTGAACTCGGGGTGCTAACGGCACGTACAAAGTCGGTCTGTCCGAAGCGATGAGCAGACACTTGTCGTCGAATGCAATGTGCGATCGCTCCGCTTTCTTTGCTGAACCATCGAAGACTCGACGGGAGTTCTTGGCCATCGCCATATCTCCATCCACGCCTTGACTGAGTAGAGGTTTGGTAGAATACTTTGCCACAAACTGCCAGATCTTGAGTGCAGCCTTGGTCATCTTGACGAGTGTAGCGAATGAAGTCTTGCCTTTCATGCTGTCTCTCTTCCGTTTTCTTGATGTTTGAGCGTTCTCATCAGCTGTTGTCGAGCTTCGAGGGGAATTTGAAAGTGAGGTGTAGTAAGGCGATTGTATCGAATTGCTCAAAAGCGTGAATGTTGATCGGCAAACAGTTTTAGTGCGACACGCGTTGAAATGTCGTACTTGCAGGATCTTGAGGAAAAACCTGCCTCGCTGACAAACTTTTCGGCATAAAGAGTCTGAGCCAGCTGATTCAGTTCGGAGTCAGGATTATCGATCGATCTTGCAGAATGTATGCCAAAAGCTTTGTAAAATGCGCCATGTTGGGATTAAAATTTCGCTGCAATATTTTGAATTAGCACCCATCGCTTTTGGGTTAAATAGTGGCATGGCGTAACTGGGCGTATCGCCATCAACAAAGTCATTCCAGGGTAATCGGTGGACAGTGAGCGCTACGCCTTTGATACCTCTCAGTATGACTAGGGGTATCTCCAAAAGCAAGTTTCTAAAGCTGCTAATCGAAGAAAAACTTGAGCACGCTCGCCCCCAGCCAAGCCACGAGTGATAGATACAGTGCGACATACTGCAGCCGCTTTGGATGTGTCTTGTAGCTTGAGGTTTCGAGCGATGGCATTGCTGCAATGATTCTATGGTACGCTAAGTACCGTTTCTTCTGCCCCTCGTTCCACGCCCACAGAACGGTAGTCACTTGCACGTTATCGCGGCCTATATGACGCTTATGAGGTGTGGATCTGCGTGTCAAGCGCGAGCGGTTCCTCATCTTGTCTTCTTTCGCTCCGTTGTCAAGCGCACGGTCTGTGTCTTTGCATCTCATGTTTTTGACACATATCAAGAAGAGAGCATAGAGCACTCGAAAGACTTGCTGTCAAGCTCCTTCGCATATTCTGCCCTTAACCGAAACAGCAGAACTACGTTTGGCACAGCTGCTGTAGCTCTGCGCAGACCATTCGTTTCTCGATACATCGTTCCAACAGTGAGCACGAAAACATGCGTGGCATACAGAGACTGGTCTTCATGGTCTTCATGGAGATGCTTTTGTCGGTTCGACATTTCGACTTGAAACACGACATGAATCTGCCGAAACAGGGATGCGCTATAACAGTGTCACTAACCGCCGCGCCGGTTAATGTCTAGATATTTGATAAATGATAGCTGTCCCTGTCACTGGAGCCTTTCCTTGCCGCAACTGATCCCGTCTGCTTTCCTACTCCCATTTCAAGTTGAAAGGATGATTCATGCTCAAGTCCTTAAGTTCCTTCATTCGGTCCTCATCTCTATCTCTTTCCTTGTGCTATCCTATTCCTTATCTTTGCTAGCTGTACAACGAGTCAAATAGCGCCTGATACTTGCGGTCCACGGCGCGACGGCAAATGTCGCCTGTATCAGGGTCTAGTTCTCCTGATTCGACCGAGAAGTCGGCGGCCATTAGAATCCATTTGCGAATACGATAGCCAGAGATGAAGCAAACTTGAGGCAGTACCTCCAAGACAGTGTCAAAGTGAACAGCCCACTGCTGGCAGCGTATCGCCTCAGAAACGGTAGTAGCGCTACTGCCAATGGCATAGCCAACCTTCAATGCGTCATCGTCCAATAGTACCCCACCTGAGTGTTTGTTCGTGACAGGAGCTCGCCCCGCACTACTACTAGTCTTGAGAAAAAAGAGCGCACTTAAAAAGGTGCGACTATCGCCTATCACCACTGCCCGATCAAGTTCCGGCATCAACTTCATCATTGCAGATTCAAAAGGCTGAATAGGAATCCAATCACCCGTCGCAAGTACGAGAAAATCTCGTGGGTCACTGATCTTGAGGAATCCAGTCGGTGTTAAGAAGCCACGTTGCCATAGACGAAGCCATCCGTCCGAGTCACACGTCAACATGTCATGGCTGCTGTCGTCGTCAGGGTCAGAACGTGGACTAACGGCGTAGCGATAGCCGAGAAACACGTTGCGACCTCGTAGCACTGTTTCATGGGAGCGTTCGTCACAGCGGATGGTAGTACCGGGCAGTGCACGTCCACAGCTTCCAAATTCCCATGCATGCGGGAAATTTATCGCAGCAAACCCGGACGTCTCGGCAGTGCCAAAGAGCGAGTAAATTGGCGTATCAACCGTCTTGAAAAGTCGTTCGAGCTCGAAGTCGAGCGGTGCTAGCAAAGAGTAGCAGGCACTGCAGCTTTCGAGTCCAATCTTCTTCTTGATGTTGTTTAGCACAAGTGCTTTGGCAAGCATATAGCCTATGCTACGATGCTTAGCTCCTTTGTCTCTTGCAAAGAGTAGCTTCTGGGAGTTGTTCGTAGCGCGTGTCTTGGCCCAGCGGTACACACCAGCATTCACGTCTCCTTTGGCACGATAAACTTGTTGACTAAAGCGCGTCCATGTAGCGGGCGTTGCAAAAAACACTGTCGGCTTGTACTCGGTGATCACACGCACAAGGGAAAGTTCATACGTTGGTGCACAAACCACCGATAGACCTGCAATAAGTGGCACGTAAAACTCGAGCACTTGTGCCGCCACATGATGTAGCGGTAAGTATCCCACAAGGCGATTATGACTCGAAAGACCAAAGCTTCGCACTAAGGCAGCAGCAGTAAAAATGACATTGTCATGGGAGAGTTCTGCGCCTCGAATGCATCCCAGACCATCATAGTCAAACGCTAATAAGCAGCATTGATCTGGTTGCACATGCGGTGCTAATGAATCAAGCGACTGTGTCATCGCAACTTCATCAGTCGCAAGTGTGTCGATAGCAAGAAGATCTTCGGGACCGACAACTTTGATGTCGACGTGAAGATTTGCAGTGGCATAATCTACCGCCGCTAATTCACCAAGAACAACAACGACACGGACACGTGATTCGTTCTGCACTTGTAATGCTTCTTGAAAGTTGCTCTCTAACGAGTCAACGACCACAAACGTCGCCTTGGCCATGGGTAAAATGTCTTTTCGTAGTTCACATGCGCTCCATGAGCTACGAACATGAGCGACGACACCACCCAACGCCACCACTGCAAGGTTCACCGCCTGTAGCAACGGACTCATGCGTGCACAAATGACGACTCCTTCGCCCGAACAAAACCCCGATTGTAACAATGTCCTTGCGACGCAACGTACACGTACAGCATGTTGTGTCCACGAAAACGCCACATCGACCATGGGAATAGCTTCCAATGTCTTGAACCGACGATAAGGTCGACCTGTTACACGTTCTCGTCCAGTCATAGCTGCTTCATGGGGAAATCTCTTGATTGTCTGCAAAAACGTGCTCCATATTGTTGCTGGCGTTGCCGTCACGAGCGCTGCAATTGTCGTAACATCGTCTTCATCATGTGTCACACTCAGTGCTCGATGCCATGCCCGTCCTTTGCTTCCTCGACTCGTGACGCTACTGAGTCGATCTCTTCGCTCGGAAAAGGACAGATCACTTGCACAGCTGCCCCATGAGTACATGTACCCATTCTTTGCGATCGTCGCCTTTTCAGCAGTCGATTCAATCCGAATCTCTTCAAAAGGTCGCGTCGGCAGATCAGAATGAAGCACCATTCTCTCTCGTTTCCTCTGATTCTTCTCGTGATCTCGTTGGTTCTCGTGTCTTCCCAGGAAAAGAAATCTACGTCGTCGTCTTTTTCCATGCTGAGGTCTTTCCTGTGGTTTAGTAATCCGACCATCACTCATATTGGACGCTAAACACGCCGTCATATTCGAAGTTGGAGCCTGTACGACCGTCGCAGTGAATGAAATCATGTCCGAGGTCAAACGGCAATGACTGGAAGAACACTGCGGAGTGCTACTACCATCTGCGGGCGTGTCGCTGCTGTTGCTAATCCTTTGAACACGAGAATCAATGGAATTGCGTCTGCTAATGGAGTGTGTAGCAGTCACTTCAGTGCTAGTGGCCGGCACGTTGCTGGAAGTGTCTGGACACTGTTCTTCCCCATTTCTCTGCTCTAAGGCTGAGGACACGGCCATGTGAACCCAACGCAGTAATAAATAACTGATTCTTCAGAAGGAGCAGATTGAAATTTGAGCGTACAGTACCACGAGATTTTTTGAAACGATTTGCAGCGACTAATTTCTTCTTGACTACTGTATTGTACAGTCCGTTTGTCGTGTATAAAGGCAAGACTGGCATCGTATTTGAAATTAAATTTCACAATTATGTACTTCGTCGTATTTGGAGTTAAATTTCACAATTCCATACTTGCATTGTTCTTCGTGATTTTGACGACACGATACAATCAGTCGAGCAAGAAGACACAAGCAACGCGCACTGTATTTTATTTGCCATTTTGCTTGTGACCCCTCAACTTTGCCGAATATGAATACCCGTCTCAAGCCTCCTATTGCTATGATGACGCGGTGCGGGTGTTGGGTCTGCATGCTCGAGCCCCAAACTGCCAAGACCTTCAAAGTCAGTACCGCAAAGTTCCGTCAATCGTGACATCGGAAACGCATCGAGTGCTTCTGACTCCATTTCGTCGTATGCATTCTGCAGTGTCGACGCTTTCAAGTCTTTCACCAATGCAAAATTCCATTGGGCAAACACTTCAAATGAAATCCCCATCCTGCACAAAGCAAAGAGCAAATAAGGAGTCAACATTGGGTGAGCATCTGACCGACTAGAGCTCACGTATCTTACCGTTGACGTATCCGCTCCTTGACTTCGCCGACAGTGTCGTGCTCGCTAAAGCGCACGATACACGGTACGCCATGGGGATGAATCCACCTCTGCGAATTGTTTTGAAAGTTGAAATGTACTACACCCTTGTAATACCATTGGTAATGCGTGTTATCGCCATGTGTCCTTGTATCCTTGGGCTTCCTTGGTGAAGTAACTTTAGCTGCTTGAGTCGCTGGCAATAGCTCTTCAGTTGCAGTGACCGTCTCAATATCATTAATTGGGGGTACAATTGTAGGCTTCAACATCGTGGCCAGCTCGTGGTCCTTGCCTGGGGTTTCATCACCCATCATTTCGTATTCAGGAATTTGCTCCACTAATATCTCAGGTGCATTTGGGTCTGACACGGTGCAATTGTCCCAGTAGCGGGACAATGACGCGTCTTCCTTTATCAACCGCTTGATCATCGTGCCATGCTGGACGACTTCACAGGCGCGTAAAGGCGTGTCACGCGGCAGTCCAAATCCCTTCCGAATTAGGTCTAACAAATCCCGGACCCTATGTGTGGGTAGCACAAGCACTTCAGTATGACGTTGGGTTGCAATTGGAGATGATGACGCTGTCTGCTCTGTCGCAAAGCAAGCGTCATAGACGCTGAGATACACGAGCAGCTCCTTCTTGGCTTCAATCTCGGTGATTGGATGATCAAGCAACTCATAGTACAAAATGTTGGTGCGCTCCAGGTACTCGGTAAGAAAATCTTCCAACGTCGTTTGATCGTCCCCAGCGTAGCGCGAGTGACGGAGTGGGGACTTCAGGGGCAATCCATTAAGCGGGGAATACTGATATAATCGTACAAACAATCGCTTTGGACCTAGAAGCCCTAGATGCGTAGCCACAGCGTCCACTATTTCATCGTATACGTTGCTGAGCAAAAGCCAAAGCGTAAAAGATTCGTCCTTCGAGTGCCCGTAGCGGTGAAATGTCACTTCGACACGATCCAACAAGTATTGAAAGTACGAGGGCACATCGGGATATCGTTCCACGAGCCGTCTCTCATGTAAATGAGCCTTTTCCCGAGACCTTTGCCTGACATCCGCTGATCCGTGGCTATGAAGACCCAAGCTGTCATTGGTATACAAAGCATTCGAGCTCAATGCGTCTGATAAGTCATCACTATTGCGACAAATGACCGTCTTTACTTCTTCACCATCAGGACCAATGTACGCAGACTCGACAGCATCCGGCTCGTCGCCTGCTTCAATCACGATGCCATTTGCCATCACTTCGTCCTCTGCGTACTGGAAACACACGATATCTCCATTCTGAATCTCGGATCCCGTCAGTGTGGCCTCCATATCAATCTCCGATACCGAAATGGGCTGAATCTCCTCGTATAGCAACAACTCGATCGTTGGACGAATTGACAAAGCTTCGTGCAGACATCTGGCCAAATCTGCGCCTGTGATACGTGAATCCACCACCATATTTCCCACGTATTCCAATCGTTCACCGAGCTTTTTCTTGAGGTCATAAAACTTGATAAACAATAAAATTTCGTGACTCTGTAAAGGTGGCGCGTGGTCTAACGCAGTGCTCTCCCCAGCTTCCGTAAATGCAGCAGCATCTTCGTCCTCCTCCTTCAGCTCCTGGCTAGCTTTCGTATCATCTGTGGTCAATGGAGTCTCCTCCATCTCTGGAGGTGTAAATTCATCCCAGAAATGCCGATGGATTGGGGCTGCTATGCCGCCGGGTTTTCCTGCTCCATAGGCATGAATGGAAGGCGAGGACGGTGAGATGGGTGGTGAAATCACTGAAGAATCGGACAAGCTATTCAGTATCTGAAGATACAACTTGACAGGAGCCTTTGGTGAAGCATCATCCTCAATGAGCGAGTCCACACGACAGCCATAGAGATCTGGATGAAGCGGTTGGTCGGGTCGAGTTGTGCGATTTTCACGCGTAATGACTTTCCACAAGCGCTGTCGTGATATGGGTACACCAGTCTCTTTATACACTTGATGATAGAGCTGTCGGATCGACGCTGCACGTTTGATACGAATGCGCAACGTGCTGGAGTTGTTAAAGCCAGAAAAGTCCATCGTCTTTGTAACTCGTTTCAGTTTGGCAATACTCGTGTCGGAAGCAATGCGAAGGTTCATGTACAAATGCTCTGTCTGCTGGGCCTTTTTGCGTCGGGCGACTGCTTTCTCCTCTTCATGAAATCGATTGACTAGCTCAGCTGGAATCGGTAGTGGATCACTTTGCCAAGCAGGAAGTTCCGGCTCAACAAATGTCCCTTCCAACTTGTCATTATTGGCTCTGCTATCAGCTATCGGAACGTCTCCTGAAGCGGAAGACGCTAGGGCAGATGCAGTGTCCTTACTAGCTTCGTCTTGAATCGCACTGATGTCGTTCACACCGTCACGCACGTAGACAAGCATATACGCACTTGAAAAGTTTCGACCAAGTGGAAGCATCAGGCTATTTGACGTAGGACCTAAGGCCGTGCCATTGTTGTGGTTATAGTCGTACACTTCATCTGTTGCATTGTATCCGTCCGCATCACATGCTCCTCCTGCATCCACCGATCGAAATTCAAGACCATCCATACCATTCGTTTCGTGACTATTCCCACCATTACGATCCGATGAACAAAAGAGCGACGATGAATACAAAGGCGACGGAGGCTCCATAGGTCCATCTGGTGGAGTTGCAGAAGTCCCAGCAGAGCCAAAATTTCCTTCAATTGCGATTTGTTCATTTACGCGCGTGATCTGATCATCATCAAACTTGAACCAGTCTGCACGTGTAGCAATATGTTTTCCCGGTCGAATAAATACGTAGTAGTGACCGCCATGTACATCGCCACTGTGCACCAGAACACTATGCAGATGATAAACAAACCGAGGAGATTTGTCGCTGTTATCGCCACTTTTGGGATTGCCATCGTCAGAGATGAATTCGTCGAGCACAAGTCGTTTGGGAAACTCAAAGCGGTCGTGGATCTTGACCATACCATCACGCATAGCATCGTACTCAAAGCGCTTGAGTTGAATATTAAGAACAGGCGGAAAAGTGGCAAACTCAATGCCCTTCTTCGCATCCTGTTTCCCGTGTCCTTCAGCTTCGTACTGATTATCGCCGTCCAGCATTTCCACCTCGACGTACTTGCGAAAGGACTGCATCAAGTCTTTACAGCCTTTAACATCGAGCTGCAAGTCGTAGAAACTTTCGTCACGAAAAGACTGGAAATCCACATTCACGCACTGCACAAAAGACCGCACTTTGCCTTCGAAAAGCTTGGGAATTGCCGAATCTACTCTCGTGTGCTTCATCTTTTCCTCAAGTCGATCGCACAGAATCCGATACAGTTCCTGGACATCATGTTGCATGAAAGAGTCAATTGCGCTCCACCCAAACGAGCGCGTGAGTTCCTTCGTGGACACAGCTCGACGGTGTCGCTGCAATCGATAAAACACACGCTGCAATGCCAGCGAAACAGAGTCATTCGTATCTTCCTGAGTTGTAGGGGTTTCATACACAACCTGTCGAAAAGCTCGCAAGTGAAACAGCGTCTGCAGCAGCGAGTTCAAGTAGCACGTGGCCCCCTGGTTCTTGAGCCCCACCATTCCTGTCTCTTCCTTTGAATTGTACGATGTAAATTGTGGCGTTGTCTCCACTGTCGTCTGTGAATCATTGGGCAAAGCTGCATCTTGACTCGCAGAAATTGACGAGTGCAGCGTATCTGCGACTTCCTTCTGTGTCTCCTCCATCTCTGCCTCATCCTCTATAAAGTTCAAGTGTACCTCAATCTCCACGTCACCTTTCTTCGTTAAAAACCTGTTGCTTGGAGTCAGTAGTTCACTCCGTTGGATAAGCTGACTCATGCCAAATTCTGGATTTTCCTTGGAAAATACGTGCACACTCGTATGTTTGACAATCGTTGGGAGCTCTCCCTGATTCACAAGCACAATTTTGAGCTCCACTGGTCGTGACAAACGTTGCATCTCGTCTGCCGCATCCGCAATGAGTTCTACAAACAGTCCGACAAAGGTTGGGTCCGTGAGGCTTCTGGGCTGCCAAATGACACGCCACGCAGTGCCCTGAGCGTCTCTTTTCATCGACGTTACGACGTGTTCATTTTCCATGCCCAATACGTGAAAATGTTCATGGAAAACCAGCATTGGAAGCTCCGAGGCGGGTATTCGAGAGGAGGCAGACGTTGTGGCTGATTGCGCGCCAATTGACGGCGTCGGACGCTCGTTGTTGCAAGCAATGGAAGCCTCATCGACATCCATGGACTGTGGTTGAGTGTCACATCGCGTGTCGATCCTCTTGCGGCGCTGGGCGTCGAGCGGCGAGTCGCCCGTTGGACTCCGACGCTTCTCTACCATGACAACGATGGCTGGGACTAAGTGCGGGTGGTTGGAAGATAATTGGCAGCTTTCAACCAATTGAAGACGACGGATTTAGATGTCAATCCTGTGAGAATGAATATATATGATGTGAGAGGGAACACCTTCAACATGGCAAGGCAAATGCAGCAATGTTCTCGTTGAGTCTCCGTGCTGTGGCTGGACAATCGGAAGGGAGTTTTGTATAGGAATAACTGTGATATGTAGCCTATGGCTAGGCGTTTCGTTGTGTCATGAAGCGATATCGATGAGTCTTCGGATAAGTGGGAGAGATCTTCGACGAAAAGTGAGCCTTCCGAGCAGCTACTGGAGCTGACGGGGATGCGACCTCGAACGAATACGGAAGATCCTGAGCACAAGTCACCTAAAAGAGTCTTTGGTGAAGATGAAAGGCTTCTAGGACGAGAGCTACACTGTGGCCAAGATGAGATCGGAGGCAGAACTCATGCGATGAAATCGATGCAGACGGAGACGTGACATCTCGCTGATCTTTACGCGTTTCAATGGGTGATCTCGAGAACGAGATGTCTCCCTCTTCATAATGACATCGACAAGATCTTTAATCGTTGTTGCATGCGCGTATCGAGTTGTGGGAACGTATTTAAGTGTATCAGACGCAGGGCACACAACGCGGACTCAAGAAAAGACTTTGTTTTCACCAAATGTATTCGGACGTGAGGATGTGTAAGCGCTTCTTTGAAAGGGAGCAAATCGAGGGCTACCGATGGAATCTTTTGGGCGTACCGCTATCGGCCAAGTCATTCCAGAAGAATTGATGAACGGTGATGCGCCACGTGTTTAGTTTGAAACCAGATGTCTGGAGAATGATGCGTTCACGAGCGAGTTCGCGAAGCTGTCTACCAATGAAGAGCACGAGCTCGCTAGTCAGCTCCTAATGAATCAAGTCAAGAGCGACAGATACAGCGCGACAGTTCTGCCATTTGGACCAAAGACGAAGAGCGAGAAATGATGGAACGAATAAGAAAACATGCGTGGTATATGGAGACTAGCGCAAATTGTGATGGCATCAAAGGACATGCGTCAAGCCTAGCCCAAAGTTTGAAGCAGATGTTCCAGAAGCGTGCATTGGTGGTCTCTATGACAGAGGTCAGGATGAGCCAACTCTATTCGCAGTGCTGCCATACGCTTTCTTCGGATCGATACCGTAACCTCAAACACGACATGAAAGAGATAGCGCGAGGGTAAGAAGCTGGTCCGCAATCGCGCCAAAGTACAGTGCCACGAGAAAGAACGTCACCGAGTACTCTGCTATAACCACATCCAGCGCAACACAAGGTAGAGGGAACACGACGTGAGCGTGATCGTGATCGTCAACATCTGGAGGTGAGAGATTGGGCACGGGTTCCACTAGGTTACACAGAAAGAACTCAAGACACGTGGTATGTAAAGCATAAGCGGAATTGTGGACATGTATGAATGATGTGGTCAAGTCTCAACTCCGTATAGGTTTGGGCTCCGTCTGACGCGCTTTTGCATCATCAAGCTGCTGTTTGCACTCGAAGACGCGCATGGTGCAGACAGCCCAGGACGAAAATGTGTCTGAAGCGGTTATCATAGCAGCAGCCACACTCGATGTTGTGCTCGAGTGTGGCTGCTGGGACAATGTGGGCCGGTCATCTTAGACTTGACCCATTCGCTGACTACCAATGATGACAAACACGAACATTGGACTTTGTCAGTATTGAATATGCCGTACACGTGCACACTGAAGCAATAAATTCGCTGTCAGAAGCCTCCGATGGCAATTTATTCGGCAAAGTACTTTTCACTCAACGACACAAAGTTTCCAACACAAGTTTCTCCACTTTTGAATCTGCGAAGTCAGAGTGCATGTTGCGGAGTACATGTTGCTCTTTATATCAAATGTCACTCGAATGGCTTCAGTTCAAGTCAGCGGTTTTATGTACACATGCGGCAACAATCCACGATCATCACCAGCATGCATAAATTCTGTCGACATGCGTCATCGAGCGAAATATCTTCGGTGCGACGCGTACGCTGTCAGCAAGGGTTCTCTGTGCATCAATAAGGCACCAACATGTAGCTATCATAGAGAGCCATGTCTCTGCCAGATTTTACATATGGAAATGCTCTCGATGCGGAGAAAGAAGCTGTTGTCTTGAATGCGCTGGACAAAAGGACAACCTGTATATTCGAATTTTCAAAATATCTCGGAAAAAGTTTCCATGCACTGAAGCCTTGAGGTATCATTAGACATGAAAGAACAGCCATTTCAATGCTAATAGCATCTAAATGGTGGATGCAACACCTCCCAAGTACCAAATAAGCCGCTCTTGCCGTCATGTTTGATCCAAAGACTTGTCGAGCAAAGCGTGATAAAAATACCCATCGCTGTAAATCTACCTTATTATATCTCGTTTGGTAGTTTCTAACCTGGTATTGGCACAGCTTCTGAGTGATTTCGACCGTAAGATTTCATTCACGGCTGAAATATTTCGTCGCGAATTAACAGATTCAGGTGTATAAAACGCAATTAAAGCCAGGTGTGGACAGTCTTGTTCTGCGTCTTCTTGCCCGCACTCTCGCATTCGCCGCCGTTGAAGGAGCAAGTCGTTTGATCACTAGACGACTACCAGTCCCACCAAGTCTCTTGACCATGGACTGGGATCCCACAGCGACGGACACAGATGGCTACATCTGCCCACCATGTCCCGTGTTTTATCCCACGACGGAGGAGTTCGAGCACCCGTTGAAATATATTTCCAGGTGCGGTAATTTATTTTCCAATGCCAGTTTACAAGGGCGGTGGTGACACCACCACTCGTAATGTATTTTATGACACTCATTGAGCCAAAGTATACGGCCATGACGTGACAAGAGAGAGAGAGAGAGAGTGACTTGGTCGTGACTGGAGAGTTAATCCACAAGTACTCACAGACTCATGTTTACTATGTTTTTCTCACAGTATTCGCCACATTGGCATGCAAGCTGGTATCTGCAAAATTGTACCGCCACAAGGCTGGCGACCTCCGTTTGCTATCAACGAGAAAACTTTTCGTTTCCGGACACGTGTCCAGCAACTTAACTGCATTGAAGGGCATTCAAGAGCTGAAGGACAATTTGTCGAATCACTTCGACTCTTTTTGTACCAACGAGGAGAACCCATGAAGGCATTGCCACGTGCCGATGGACAATTAGTAAATCTGCATTTGCTGTATAAGACGGTGCTTTTATTCGGTGGATACGACGCAGTTTGTGCGAGTGACAGGTGGGACCACGTCGTGCGTCGAGTGGGTCGTACGAAATTGGCAAGTGAACCTACAGAGGAGCTGTGTGGGACATACAAACGACACTATGAGACGACGTTGCTTGCATACGAACGGGAACAACGTGCAATGGAGAGCAAATGCAAGAGTACTGACGTTTTGGAGACCAAGGAAAAGGTAAAACAGGAGGTTATACAAGCCACACCTTCTGGAACAAATGCGTCAAGTCGTATTAAGGCAACGCCGTCATCTAAACCTCGAAGTCTTAGTGGAACGAAGCGCAGGGTAGCGACAAGTCGATCGGAAGATAAAACACGTGACGATTTACGTGTCAAACGCACCTTGTTTTCCGAAGGCGAGCACACGAGCAGTGAAGAGAATGACAGTCACTCGACCGCTTCTCCAAGCAACGAAAACGAGTCACAAACGATCGAGGAGCTCAATCTTGAGCCTGAATCGCTTAAACCGTCTAATACCCGCAACAAAAGACTGGGAGCGCCTGAAATTCGTACTGGACAAAAGTTTTACCGGTTCTTTCCTGATGCTGGAGCTGTGCTCGCTGAAGTCAAACGGGTCTTTGGTGGTAAAAAGCCCCATGTTGTTGTGCGGTACTTGGAGGATGGCTCGAACGACGATATTGAAATGTCGACGATGGAGATCTTAATTGCCAATGGCTGGGATGCAAGTGCTGCTGAGCTTGCGTTCAATAGCGAGATCTGTCAAGTTTGTCTACGTGGCGATTGCTGGGACCGCATGCTGCTTTGTGACGGCTGCAACAGTGGCCAGCATCTCTTTTGCTTGGAAAAACCATTGGCTGCAGTACCTACTGGTGACTGGTATTGCAAAGGATGTGTCGAAGATGCCATGGACCCTGATAAACGCAAGGCGAATCCCAAGTTTGGGTTTGATATGGGAGCAGAGATCAGTATGGTAGACTACAAGGAACGTGCTGATGCATGGAAACGAAAGTATTTCTCCTTGCCATCCGATGTTAATCCGGACGAAGCGATCGATGACCGAGAGCTAGAGACCGAGTACTGGAAATTGCTGAGTATTCCAGTCCATGAGCAACGACTTGAGGTGCAGTACGGCAGCGATGTCGATACTGGTTCCAATGGAAGTGGATTTCCTCGTTTGGATTTGTACATGAAGAATTTGCGCACAGTGTCCAAGCGCTGGAAAAACCTGACGACCAAGGCAAAGAGTGACTACATTCGTCAACTCAGCGAGTTCTTTTCGCACGGATTGCGTGAGGGTCTGTCAACACGAGCTGGAGGAGAGAATCAAGCTTCTGACGCTGTCGAGTCGCTCGAGGAATTGCTACAACGGTACGCACAGGACGACTGGAATTTAAACAACATGCCCAAGTTGCCTGGCTCGGTGCTGCAGCACTTGGACGAGGACATTAAAGGTGTGATGATTCCGTGGTTGTATGCAGGAATGTGTTTTTCTACCTTCTGTTGGCACGTTGAGGACCACAATTTCTACAGCACGAGCTACTTGCACTGTGGTGCACCAAAGACGTGGTACGGTATTCCATGCGCAAGCGCTGAGCATTTCGAACGCACTATGAAGGAACTCACCCCCGAGTTGTTCGGTAGTCAGCCAGATTTGCACATGCAATTGGTGACGATGTTTTCGCCCAAGACGTTGCGAGAGCATGGCGTACCTGTATACCGAGCCACGCATCGTCCAAATGAGTTCATTGTTACCTTTCCATCGGCCTATCATGCTGGCTTTAACACGGGGTTCAATTGTGCTGAAGCCGTCAACTTTGCGACCGTGGACTGGTTGCCATGGGGCGCAAAGTCTTTGCGCAAGTACCGCGAGTTTCGGAAACTTCCTGTGTTTTGCCACGATGCACTGGTGTGCACTCTTGCTGAAAGTCTTGTGGACGGCAGCACGTTTAACTATGAGCACACCAAGTCGTTCTTGCTGCCAGCGGTGGAGCAATTGCTAGAGGATTATCGCGAGTTCCAGCGCCGCATTGAAAACGCAAAGGGTGAGATGCATGTGCCAAAGCGCGAACTCATTGCCGATTTTGAGAAACACGAACTACGGGGAGCTGCTGGCTCGACTGATCTTGAAGCTTTGTCGACGTCGTCGATGAGGCGTAGCATGGTCGCTCGAGCATGCAATAGACCTTCAAAGATGGGGGGCAGCACCTCGGCACGAGGTAATAGAAGCTCCAAGATGGGAGGCACCACTTCGGCACAAGGCAGCAGAGGCGCAAAGATGAGGATGCGTATGGAAACGTCCGAGACGACAATGCGTCCGACGAGGATGGTGCTGTGGGCTGGTCGCTCTGGCAAAAACGAGGGTCTTCGCTGTATCACGTGCAAGCAGTACTGCTATCTACAAGCTGTTGTATGCACTCGATGCCGTCCACCACATGGCAGTAGCAGCGATATCATTGTTGGCTGTCTGGAGCACTACTCGACAATGTGCAAGTGCAAGGATCCCGTCAATTTGGTGTATTTGTACCGCTACGAAGCTACGCGTCTTGAAGAGATGATTGATAGCTTACGAAGACGTCTGCGCAGTGTTGAGGAATGGAACAAGGAGTATGATACATTGATGCAACATGCACGAGGACTCGCCCCTGCTCTCAAGCCAACAGTGGTCGATTTGAAGCGATTGCTATCATGCGGCAAGTCTTGTGGTGGTGCAGATCACGAGCGTTTGGATTCGTTGGAGCTTGCGATATCTAATGCGGCACAATGGAACGCTCGAGCGGACCAGCTACTTCGTTCCTTCGAGCCACAACAGCAGGTGCGTCTTGACCTTGGTGAATTTGAGTTGCTCTTGCTAGAGGCCGAGAAGTTGCTCGTTGAGCCTGCAGCAGTTCGAAAGGTTCAAGACGTTGTGAAGGAGTGGCGGGCAGTGCGAACTGATGCTACTTTGATGCTTAAAACGATCAACGATGTCTTTTGCGATGAGACTTTGAAGAAGATTCGACACGGAGCTTTACCAAATGATGCGACGTCGATTATTCAGTCTTTGGGTGCTCCTGACGTGCTACGTCGTGGCAATGTGCACTTTGGAAAACTTTCTACGGCTCTCACTGATGTGAGCAAAGGGCTATGCGCAAAGAAAGAAAGCGACGCACTTGGGACTCTACTCTATCAACTTACAAACGCCCAGCAATACTTGGACGTGCTTTGCCAGGTGAATGACGTCTCGGCTGCTATTGTGGAAGAATTTCAAAGAAGTACGGGGACGGGTGCACCGACGCAAGCACAAGTTGAACAAGTGCTGAATGAAGTCAACGCATTGCGTCGTGCAGACTTGAATGCTATTGCAAATGCTGAGGCATTGCAAAAGCTGATTGCAGCTACTGAATCCGAGGCGGAGGAGGTGGACGAAGCGCTAAGTGATCACTCGAAGAGCACAGAAGAGCTCGAGGTGTTAGTTCGACGGGCAAGAGCTTTGCCAATTCCTCCAACGAATGTCCAGGAACTGGAGAAACGACTGGAGAAATGCAAGCGATGGGAACATCGTGCGCAGCAAATCATGGGTGTCATCATTGCTAGAGCTGGTGAAGCTTCAAGTTACGAGTCAATAATGGAGCGACCGTCGCTGGATGAAGTTGAGAGCTTGTACGCTCAAGCTGATGACCATTTTGTGCCTAGTACGTCTCTCCTCCGTCGCCAAGTGCACTCACGTTTGCAAGACTGTCGTCGATGGTACGATGCAGTCCACGCGCTGTTTTTGCGTCCATCGAACAGCCATCTGCCTCTCGGTCAATTCTTACAAACTGCACTGAGTAAGACGCAGCAGCAACGATCACAGAAGCCGAGCCAGGCCTTGCGTTTACATTCGCAATTGCACTGCGTCTGTGAGCAGATTCTTAGTGAACGAGCGCAGGTCGTAACGTGTGAACGTTGCCATCGCTACTTCCATCCCCAGTGCGTGCCAGAGCTAATGCCGCAACATCCCAAAGAGGTTTTCCTCTGTGCTACGTGCCGTCCGCCTCAGCGAAAGCGTGCAAATGATCTCTCAAGGAAGAACGAGTCACCGCCGATTTTCTGTGTGTGCCGTGGCGTCGACCAAGCGTCGATGATTTGCTGTGACTTTTGTGACGAATGGTACCATGCCGCGTGTGTGGACCTCATGCCACACGAACTCGATCGTATCGATGCATTTCGGTGTCCACGGTGTTCACGTCGACAGAATCTCTACTATATGGACAAGAAGCTGCTACGTCGCGAGTGTTTAGGTAGACGCCCGACACTTGCGCGAGTCGAGACTTTCTTGGCACAGATGCAGACTCAATTGGTGGCGTGTCCTCCAGGAGCACGGGAGCTCATTGCGTACGTGCATGCGGTGAAAGAGGTGGAGCATGACGTCAACAAGTTTACGCACAAGTTTGCACTGCGCGGGTTTTCACCCAATGCTTTTGCCACGTCTAGCTTTGTGCAGGTCCATGAGGCAGCAGTCCTTCAACTCATGGAGCGCTTGACCAGTCTGGAAATTGGCTTGGAGATGGCACAGACTCGACTAGGTGCGGTACATTGGTGCTTGCGAGCGTGTCAACTTGTCTTAGGTCCTGATCATCGAGCTCCACGATACGCCCATTTGGCTGCTTTGCTACAAGACGTGAAGAAACAAGAACCGGCGTTTGTGTTTCCCCGGGAAGAGTATCGCCTTATGCAGCTTACGATTGCCGAGCGAGTGGATAAAGCAGCGCAATGGCTACGTGCAACAAAGACACTTGAGGTGGAAGAGTGGAATATTGAGAAAGCACGTCGACTGCAGCGTGAAGCTACGGAACTAAGCGCTTATTTGGAGCTGCCAGCAATGGAACTGCAGCTTATTCATAATATTGTGACGAGTCAGGAGATTCAAGCTGGTGGAACAGATGATGAAGAAGAGGAAGAAGAGGAAGAAGAGGACGACGTGGTTGTGGGCCATAATGAGGAACCCGATAGTCCAAGTGCAATTGCGTGGAAGAAGCAGCGACGCTGGTAACGTAAGGAGTTAGCGGACTGAACTACCTACACCGAGAGTTGGCGTGAAAGCACTCGCTTATGGTGTCTGCCTTGACTTGAACTCGTCCTAAAGCGCTGGAAACAGGTTAAGGACGTGCTCACGCATATGAACACGTGCGTCTAAGCGTGGATTTCGCGAAGATCTTCCTGTCCGTGATCAGTCTTAGTCACGACGCGTGGAACAGCAGCATCTTTAATCTCGGAACGTTTATCGTGTGTCGAGATACGCACTTCTTCGTCGTTCACATCTTGACGAAGAGCAACTTCCACTTTGGTCTTCAGCTTGATGAAGATCTAGGACAAATACGTCATAAGAAGACAACTTAGTCACTATTGCAGCAAAAACATCTTTTTTAATACTGTACATTTTGGAAAGTTCTTGACGTCAAATGACAGCTTAAGAAGGAGTTCTTTATAGGTCTTAAGCATGAAAAACATGCGCTACTTGGAGAATTCTGGTACCTTTTTGTATTGTAAGCAGAGTGCTGCTGCACGAGGAGACGACCAGCAGAGCTCGAAACAAGGAGAGACACTTGTACGACTTGTTCATTGGTGACGTGTGCACATGTTGGAATCCTTTCGCCGTCTTTATCTACTGGTGATTGCGCTGCGTATTTACCGGATAATGTAATGCAAATTGATCTTGATATTGGACCGTTTCTACACGAAATGGGTACTCATATGGGTTCATCTTAAACTGTTTTTATCCTGCATTATGCTATACTGTGGGTCGAGCGACGTAGTATACCGATTAATGCAGACGTAGTTGAGATCAGCGATGCAGTCGTGGCTCAAGCTGCGGACCATTTTCAGTATGAATAATGTCCTCAATCTATGGAAGAAGACGACGACAATGAAGAGCACGACGAGTACGAAGAGAACGAAACGAGATGCTTCAATGGACAAATTTTCGTGATGGATGGACTGCAGCTGTTTGCACGTACGTACCCAGCAAAGATCATAACTAGAACAAGCCCAGGAATGTCGACTGTTTGCACAAATTTGATGTTATCAAATTCGACGCTGATGATAATTTGATCGTGGAGCATATGAAGGACTCCATTGCGATGCACCAACGCCACCACAGACTCCCCCTCATCATTACGACTCACGAGAGTATACCTGTCGTCTATAGCTAGGCCCCCGTGGCCATATGCCAGCTGTCAGCCCATCAACACGAGAGCTGCAGTATGACACAAGTTTGACGTTATAACCTTAGATTCTACCCAGGAATGGCAAATATTCAGTGCAAGAGGTCTGGAAACATGTGGTGCAAGAATGCCCACCTGTGGCCTGAGTACCGTGTTCTGATGCTTTGACCTCAACCACGGCATGAACATGACCACAGGTCCAGTTCCACGAGTCAATCACTGGGGGTACACGGTCCGGGACGTTTGCAGCCTTTCAAAAGCCGTGGCTAGGAGCGATGAGGTGTTTTATTGTAGACACGACAACATCTCGATTCTGGCACAAGATGCTCGGCAATGATGCAGATTCAACAAAGCGGTGACGTGGTGTTTTTCCCGCTACATTGTGTCGTCCTTGACCACAAACACCGTCTCCGCAAGAGAGTGAAGGAATGGCAAGAGGCATAGAAAGTCTTTTTCATAGCATCGCCTGCTTTGACTGCTTGTCGATTATCTTGCTGCATCCTTTTACTAAGACTCGTCGTAATGCTTCGCTTGACACCCTCATGTTTCTTAAATCGTGACGTGCGTCTCCAGCACTGAATTGTTCCTGTCTTGCAAAACCTTTTGCAAAGTGCCTAGCGCTGCATCGTAACGTCCATGAGCTCCTCGTTCTAATCCCGACTTCCATATCAGTAGAGAGGGGTCTGTTCTCACACGCTCTGGTCATGCTCATCAGGCATGCTCTCACCCACATATGGCGTCTATCCTATGACAATAATACATGGAGCGGGCAAGCCTCTCTCCCTATGCGCTCAGTACTGAGACATAAAGACATACTCTGCTTCATGCTTAGGTCGTGCATTCATACACAAAGGAGCTTGCTAGCATTAAGACGTGTGAAAGCCATGCAAGGCTCATGATGAGCTTGAGCGATCCCGTTGGTCTCATGGATTTGGCATCTGTAATGCTTGACAAGTGCACTGAGCAACAGATTGAGGCCATCTCTTACAGCCAATAATCGACGGTTCGCCATGCGGTCCACGCCCTCGAAAGACTACGATGGACCAATATCCAGTTCATTTCACAATCGTCAGGATGACAGGCGGATCCCTTTTTCAGGTCGGCGAAGACGTCGAATTCTGGCGAGTACTCATTCATTTGAGCATCTTGGCTGCCTGCCTTGTGCTCATGGAAAAAGCCCTCCATCATCTAGAAAAAAGGTTTCCTCCTTCCGAAAAGTACCAGCACATGCTTCGGAAAGCGTATCGAGAGCTGATGGTGCTGGGGTTGATCAGTCTTGGACTCAAGGTTCTCAAGGAGCTTCCCGATTTTGACAGCTACAGCAAGGCAATCGTAGCGTTTCAAGTCGCTGATTTGACCATCTTTCTCCTTGCACTCGCTCTCATTTTGCAATCGACGGCGGTATTCCTGCTGTTACGCAACCAAAACTACCGCGCAGAATGCGCTGAGCTCGTTTCGACGCAAGATTTGGTCGATGCGATTAAAGAGTCCAAAGATTCGGAAGTTGCTAGTCTTTCTTTCTTCCGAATGCTGCTCTGCCGTTGCAAAGCAACTAGAGCAAAAGCGAATGACATGGAACTCATTGAACTTCGTCTCATACGACGGTTGTTTCTCCATCGATTTGGGCTACCGCAGCTTTTTCCGTTTTCCAAGTATCTCAATCGAGCGCAAGCTAGTCAGATCTCTAACATGATTGAAGTGGAGCCGTCAATGTGGGTCATGGTACTTGCTGTAGCATGGGCCATCTGCGGACTGCTTGAAGTCATCAAGATACACGACCATGAGACGCCAGAAAATATCGAGCTCGTACAAGCGCTCATGATATTCGCATGGGTTTTGCTACTGTCACATTTCCTGGTGTTTCTCTACTTTCGCTCATGTGTACATCAGCTCCTTTGTACTGCGGCGTTTAGCGATAACAAGACCCTTCTTATAGCAAATTTGAGTACTATTGCTGAAGAAGAAGCAAAAGCTTGGAACAACGAGGAGGCGGATAAAGCACTGGAGATCATGAGCTGCATCCAAGAACACCACGAAGAACTGGAATTTCAGCGTCGTCGTAAGAAAAAAGTAAATCCGCAGCAACATCACGGCGAGATCAGCGAGAGGACCGCGAGACTCAGCGGTGTCGTGCTTGAGTCTCCGGAACTTAACATCCACTTCTTTTCGCACAAAGTTTGGCATGTTGTTGTCATCTTCCTACTGATTCTCAATGGCTTTTTCATCACACTGTTTATCCAGTGTGCTTTCTTCGACATGGACGACATTTACGAAGAATTTGGTGCACTCCCGGCAGTCTTGGTGCCACTTCCGCTCGTGATCAATGCGTTCTTTCTACAGCGTCGCATCTTCTACGACTTTGTCATCGTTAGCAATACGCTCCGCATTGATTCTCATACGCTGAGTGATGTGATTGAAAACTTTAGTGAAGTGGTGCGATTGCGGTCCGAGTTTGCGTCTAAAGTGCTTCACCAGCTCACACAGCTAGAGTTCGACATATCGGATCTCCAAGACGAGCTCAGGGCACGTGACCAAAAGAATACCGGCTACATTGAAGTGGAAGATCTTGGCCAAGTATTGTCCAAGTTTGGATTCCGATTGACGCGCTTTCGGTTCAATTGCGTCGTTAAGCTGCTATTTGAGCTCAAAGG
>NQFO01004217.1:0-24671 GCA_003991265.1 Pseudoperonospora humuli | reverse complement strand
TTTAGACATCAGAGATGGTCCGATTATTGATGTTATAGGTTATACAAGTAGACGAGCCCCCAAGGGGTTCAACATTTTACTATGTTGCATTGGGCTGCACGATGCCTTGACAAAAACTCATGCGCGACTAGCTTCTTCAAAGTGCAGATAGTACAGCGATTTGTGCTGTGATAGAATACACCGCGACAATCGGTCATTGGGCTAAGAACGTCTGGAACACATCGCTGTCGTGTAGTTCCCGGTGCTCGGCAATGTATCGCAGCACGTTGGTAAACTGTTCTTGGCGCTCCTCAATCGTCTTTTTGTTCTGTCTGCCTCGCATAAAGTGCATGATGCTGGCTCCAGGCAGCATTGGCAGTTTATCGGCAGCAGGCAGCTTGGTCTCCTTCAGCTTTGAGTACATTTCACGAAAACTTGAATAGCGACATAGCAGTGATGTCGGCCACTTGGTGCTCTCTGTGGCGTCGTCCATGAGCTGCACATGATACATTACGACACCATCGACCGTAGAAGTATCTACAATAGCATAAATGGGTGTGTGAGAGCTCAACAGTGATGCGTCCTTCGATTGCTGCTTCTTTATATTCATGCAGTATCGGCCCGTGCTTGACGGTTCGACTTGGAGACTGCCGCGGTCTCGTGGCTGTAGTCGGTCTCCGTCAATCGATGCTTTGGTCATCTTGAGCACGACAGCATCAATAATTTCCTGTACGAACTCCGCAGCGATTACTTCGTTCTCGTCCGACAAGACTTTCGGAACGAGTTTGATCAAAGCCTCGTGACGGGCAATAGCCTTCGTCTCCGTGACCACGTACTCACTATTTTCACACAAATGCGCTGCATCCATCGAATGTCTGGAATCCATGGTGCTGTTGCTGCTGTCTAGGCTGATGTTAGACGCGACCAGCTCGTACACGAGCAATTCACTTGATACTGTCACTGCTGATTCACTTACTGCACTGTTCTCACCATACTCATTCGCTAGTGATGACGTTGACTTCTCCTCGTCAGGTTCTGTCGCTTCGCTTTCGCTCTGAGTCGGCACTGGACTATCCTGTCGTGTCGAAGCTCTGACGCTGTTAATACGTGCCCGTCGCTCTTCTGGGATTGGCGTTAACTCGACTGGGTCGTCGGTCATGGCAAACGTGAGTGACTCAGGCGGTCCAGGCAGCGTCTGATCCTCAGACATGAACGAGCTGTAGCCTCGACTAGAGCGGGTACTGCTGGCCTCAGACGCCTGGATAAACGAAAAGTTAAAGGCGCTTGTCAATCCGTGCACTGGTTCGCCGTCGGAGCTGCCGACCAAGTGGGCGCTGTCCGAGACCACGAAGGACGGTAATTCTTCCCTTAGCTCGTTGAATCGCGAACCGCTTGTGGAGGTCCAGAGCTTTGAGCTATGGGCATGGTAAGATGGCGTCGAGGGTCGCATGGGCGTTGCAACGCTGCTCACGCGATACACGAGCGTCGCGTCCTTGGAGTTTCTGCAGCCCATGAGAACTGACGAGCGAGCGAATACAATGCGCGACTAGTAAAGGATGAATGGAGAATAGCGAGTGCGTAGATCGTTTGGTGATCGAAATATTCGGACAGGCGGTAGAGGGTGGGCGTGATGCCAGATATTCGAGACTGTGAAGACGTTGTTTCGGACAGACGGTCACCGAGTAGAACACGGCGAAATATTTGTGCGACACAATGAATTCCTGCGGCACCAGCAGGTATCTCTCACAAACGAGTGTGTCCTCCATACCAAGATCCTCTCCCAGAATAACAGCCGGGTTTTTTCCTTCGAGAAGATACTCATACCACTCATTGGCACCTTCTTGGGTAGTAGATGCATCATACACATATATACAAATATATATACGCTCGAAATTCGTCATGGAGCCTTCGTCAGACGTCCTACACGTTTGGCGACCGACAAATCGGTATAGTACATTCCTTATCTTGACGTAAGACACGTATTTATGAGACCTGTCTGCCTTGGTGATGTCTAGTGTGGTGGCTCGGGCAGAGTAAGAACAAAAGCGTAGATGTCATTGGCAGGCCTAACTTGCGTGCATGTGCTTGGTATTGACTCTATACATGATGGGTAGCCTTCGGTCGGCATCCACGACTCATCTAAGCAATGAACTCTCTAAAAACCTTGCTTTGAAAGGCGATGGGATGGGCTGCAATTGCGTTCAGAATCTTGAGAAACTGAGCCTCGCGCTCCTTCACCATGTCCTGGTTACCACGTCCGAGAAGGAAAGTGATAGCGTTCGCCCGAGGCATTGACGGCAGAGCCGGGTACGTCTTGAACTTTTCCTCATCCTCGGCCTTGACGTTCTTCTCGCTAGCCATGAGCTTGGAAACCTCGGCGTACATACACTTGAATTCCGAGTAGCGCTTGCACACGTGCACCTCCTGACTGGGATACGCCGAGTTGGAGCCGTCAAAGTTGTAGAACGCGACGCCATACTCATTTGTACTGACCTCGCCCGGCACAAACTGGAGTGTCAAGTCACACGACTTTTTCTCGACAGTAGGCGACACAGCGATAGGAGACTCGGTCTTTGCTACTGTGACGCTCTCGTCGACGTGATGCTCGATCTCTGCATCAGTTGCCTCCTTTGAAGCCTCATTGGGAGCGACGACTTCTTGCTCGTTCTTCTTGGATTGATTGCAGCCCATGGTCGATTGAAGAGTAGATTGGTTTGTGAAAGACTCTGGAGATTTAAGAATGACCACATTTGCTTCCAGTGCCAGCTCTTTGCACGTCGCTTGTCGTCCATATTCCGGCGTCCACATGGTAACACACATGATGCACCGGCTGTGGCTCAATGAGACGCAACATAGGCTGCTCTCTGACAAACTCATACTCCACCACAAAGACTGAACATGAGTTTATGCATCATTTGTTCTACCGCAAATGAACAACTTTGTCGAAATACCGAAAAGACAAAAGGGGTCAAAAATGGGCAATTTTTATAGACGTTCCTGAGTACGGTTTTTAGTTTGCCAAAAAGGCTCTAAACACGTCGCTGCCCGATGCCGTCGGATGTGCTGCAATGGCATTGAGTAGAGCAGCGAACTGGGCCTTGCGATCGTCCAGCATGTTCTTGTTCCTGCGACCGAGCAGAAATGAGGTCTTGGGCAAAGCCGGAAGGTCTTCTGCCTTCAATCCTTGATAGTCGATGAGCTGCGCGTGCAGGACCTTGAACTCCGAGTAGCGTTTCGACACGTGCACGTTGTTTGCGGGATTCGTGTAGTCACAGCCGTCGAAATTGTAAAATGCGACGCCATTGTCGTCGAACGTCACATCCTCCACCCGGAAGATTAGTGAGCTTTCAGCTGGCTTGTTCTGGCTGATAGGAGTGATTGCCACCACCTCCGACTTGAGCGCTTCCTCAGCTGACTTGGCCACTTCCTCAGCCGACTTGGGCGCTTCCTCTTCAACTTCAGGCTCCGACTTCAGAGCAGCAACTTTGACATCACTGATGGTCACCTCCTCTGATTTCGAAGCTTCTCCCTCCGATTGAACAGCTTTCTCCTCAACTGGTGCTGGAGTTTCAGCAACCTCTTTCACGGATGCACTGTCAGTCTCTGGTACAAGAGACTCTTCAGCTGGCGCTGTTCCTTCTCCTTTGACCATCTCTTCCGCGGGGTCTGCTGTCTTCTCGGTCTCCTCTTCAGCTGCTGCAGCGTCGGATTCCTTTCTCTTTGGGGCCTCTTCAGCTCCTCCAACTTGGGCAGAGGCTGAGGAAGGGGGCAGGTCCTTCGTCGAAGCAGGAGGGGCCTCAGTAGCAGCCTCAGTAGATGGACCATCGACGCTCTCGATGGCTGGAGCTGGGACCGCGGAGGTGTTACTCGACACGCGCTCCACAATTTGGTCGGAAGTTGTCTTGGATTGACTGCACCCCATGTTTCACGATAGTAGGAAAGACTCGAGATGTGAGTGAGATAGACCGAGAAAATTCGGGAATGAGGACCTTCCCGCTCGAGACAATAAGTCGGTGGCAGAGACCATGGAATTACTAAGAGCTAGCGCATTACTCATTGTGCGATTCGAGCATCTTACGATACATAATATACAGGACTGTCCACGATCAGTGACGAAGCTATGCTCCTGAATGCGTTCTCCGCTTCACATGGTCAGCGGAGCACGCCGTCGCAATCTTTCTCTGCAATCTGCACAGCATCACACCCTGGCACGTTCTCTGCTTGGGCATCTCCGTATCGTGTTGGAAGCTAAACTTGTCGACCAGATTGAGTAAGGCCAAGACAGGTGGTATCATGATACCACCTGGTGATGGTGGCAGATAGCGCGTATATGGTCTGTAACGTGGACGAAGCAGTGATGATCTAGAAAGGCTGTTGGAGGATCTACTTCTTATGTGCGGACAAAGACGTATGTCAAGCACACGAACATTCACGGGTATTCATACAAGCGGAAGATCTTCCTCAAAGAGACTCAAGACCAACGACGACATCACTCCGCTGTTTAAAGCATGACAGAAACGCCGACTCAACTCTTCATGAAAATTTGTTGAAGTTGATGGGGATGGAACGCCGAACACAGACGAAAGAGTCTGGGCGCAAGTCGCAGAGCTAGAAAGAAGTTCTCTGGCGAGATGCTTTCATGAAGGGCAACCCTATGGTAGTGTAACATGTCACTTCAATATGCTCTGCCGTGACTCTCTTTTCCTGCAGCGCTGACCTTCAACGCTTCAATGTCTCAAGAACAAGTTCTGGACGAGCAAACTCTGCTAGCAGATGCTTTTGTCTATCGAACACAATGCAGAAAACACGCCAGGGCGATGCTGGATTATCAAGCGCAACTCACATAGGAAAATGAGTATGAGTGCCTTGCTGCGGTCACTGCTGTAACACGATTACCAACTTACTGGCGCTGCTCGAGAGGGGGGGACATGGCCAGGGACACAAAGGTGTAGGAAGGAACGAAAAACAAGACGTCGAAACAATTGTGGACACGAAAAAGTGGCCGTTCTGGATACCGAGCAGCGAAAACTGCTCAACTCTTAGGTGCCTTACATATCTACTACGTCCCGCCAGCTCCGACGTCTATTGCCTCTAGCCGCGGATATCTTCTCGAGGATTCAGAAGACTGCGACGCGACAAGGACGACGAGAACGTGCAATATTCATCGTCTTCGTCAGCGAAAGTGGTGAGGTTTTCGGCTCCAAGATTGCCCGGCGCATCGATCTCATCAACGTGAAAGCCGCCACGATTTTCAAATGCTGCGAGCGACTCGATCGAACTCAGTCGAATCGAGCGGCGATTCATTAGAGTCAATGTGCGTGGAGATACCTTGCCGTGTGCCAGCTCGTACAGCTCTGCGTTGGACAACGTACCATTATTCGAACCCGTTGCCGTCACGCTTGTACTCTCTCCCTTTGACTTGCTGCTGTTTCGAGGCGCGGGGTGAAACAAGCTGAAAGGTTCCACCTCAGCGTGCGCACCTCCATGAGCTTCAAAACACGCGCGGCAGTGTCGGACCGGGTGCAGCAAGCCCACCTCTGGAATCGACATGCGCTGCGAGGTGCACTTGCCACACATCCACTTTCCACAACGCTTGCACGAATGCGGACGACGATAGAGCTTGAACGGCGTGCTGCATGTCCGGTCTTGGCAGTGCGTAACAGTCTTCTTGTCTGGTTTCTTAAGCTTTTGCGACAGCACTGAATAATCGCGCGCCATCTTTTGAACCGTCTCAGCGGCATTAGACAGCAGGTCTTTCCACAAATCCCGGTCTTCCAGTTTGGTGACACTAAAATGAATTTCCTTCGCTGACACCTTGCTGTCCTCATCGCTTTGCTGGTGATCGTACGCCGTAACGTATAGGCCATGGTGCCCTATCGACGTATGAGTGTCATCCTGACCGTGTGTGTAGCGGCTGCGGACAGACAGCGGAACGATCCACTTCCACTTTATTGCATGAGTCTCATCCACTTCGCTCGGGTAAAAGTACCATAACTTGTGTGAAACGTTTTCATACACAACAAGCGCTTTCTTCCACTCGCGCCCGCCTTGACGCTCTTTAAACAGGTATCCAAACGCACATCCATCCCCCTCTAAGAACGAAGACCCAAAGCCGTGTGCAGTAGAATAACTCGGTCGGCTGATCTGATTGATGATATCTTCCTGGAACGTGGGATGTGTGGGTGCAACATTTCCAGATGACGAGGCCATTGAAGTTGAAGCATCTGCACAAGATAACGAAGGGGGGCTTTCAACCGTCAAGATACAGCTAAAAGGGTTCTTCTTTGCCAAGTCTTCCGATGCTTGGACCAGTTTCCGCCAAGTCGGATTGATCTTCATATCGCATTGGATTCGTTCTTGACTCCTCGTTTTCGGATCCTTGTAGCACATCTTAAGAGCCTCCATAATCAGCTTCAAGTTCGACAGAGCATCTGTGCCCGCCATGGCATCAAGCTTTTGGTCCCCATTGCTGTCTTTCGTAGTGTCGTTTAGATACACTCGACAGAGTAAAGGTGCCAATTGAGCGTCTGGGCCCTCTGTTTGCAAAATGCGTCCAATAATCGGACACCTGCGCGATCGTTTGCTCTTAAAGTCGCCGATACAAAATACCAGCATCTTGGTGATTTCGCCAAGCAGCAAATTCCACATCGGGTACTTATCATAGCACGTGATAAGTGTGGTAATCACATGAGCACCTACAAACATCCGGTCGAGACGCTTCGACTCATTGGACAATACGGAATTCAGACACTTAACGATGGACCATAGATGGAACCCCGACGTTCGGCGGGTATTGAAAGTGATAACCTGTTTCAAAAAAACCATAAGCTCGTGTCCTTTGCGCTCCATACACGTGATTAAGCACTCACGCAGTCGACGATACTCGCGCACATTGCTACGCCAATCATCACTGCAGAAAATTTCCAGTTCATTTAGGTCACCATCAATCACCGCCCGCAATAGGGTAATCCACGCCTGCTTCTCTTCTTCAGATGACGCTGCAAAGTACTCGATGGATCTTACCTCTGTCGTCGTGGATTCGTCTTCTCGTTCATTGCGGTGCTGGTGATGATGCACCATTGCGTTCGCAGGAGACACAGCAGCTTGATGCGAGGCTGCTGAGTCCTTGCTAGCATCCGACACTTTTTTCCTTACAACCACGGTGAAGCCAAACTCGTGCCAATTGGAGCTTTGCACATTCTCCATTTCATCCAACGTAATCACAACCTGATTGCCTCGATTTGGAGTAAACGCTTGATCTAGACTGGACGATGGGCCTGACTGGCCTTCGCGTAGTGCTGTCATTCGAAGCCCCATCATGCAATTCAAACTCACCTGGCAAAGCTGCAGCTCATTCTTCAGCTTCTTCCTTATCAACAGATTGCCCTTGCGCATCAGATGCGTTGAGCACAGAAAATTGAGACAGTCAATGCCCACTGACGCTGCAGGATTGCCTCCAGTGTTTCGAGTGTCAGTAAATTCCACCGTTTCCGTTAACTCGAAGAGATGCATGAGCATCGTTATACATGTCGGACGTGGGTGACCTTGCGACACCAGCATCAGAGATTCAAGTGAAACTGCACTGCCGTGTCGCTCACGCGTTAGTGGAGTACTCCAAAACGTCAGCTCTTTGATCATCTGCACGAAAAGAAGCTCCAGCGCCGCCTGGTGCTCTTGCATGAACAAGTGGATAAGACGCCGCACCTTGCGTGACGTGTACTTCCGCAACGCCGAGTTGGCGGTCTCACGCGAGGCACCACAAATTGACACGTACTCATCCTGACCAGTAACCTTGTCCATAGGGATTGTCCTAGCTGAGATAGCTACGCCACGTGCGGTCAAATATGGCGCGTGCACGATTTCTCGCAGCAACATGAAGGTATTTTCAATGCAGTCTCGCTCGAAGGCGTTGCGCGGTGGAGAAAAAGTCACCTGTCTCTGAATCATCTTTTGCATAATGTGCGTTTCAAAGAGTGAAGTAATGGCCGCCTCCGAGTGCTCCGCGTAGATGAGGTGCAAGAGCAGTGTGCGAATATCATCGTGACCGACGTTAGCCAGCAGCATATCTACCGTACCAGGGCGGTCGGCCAAAAAGTGCAAGATACAGGCACCCTTCTGTTCGCGGATGGCAAAGTAGCGCAGTATCTGCGACGCAAAATTGGCCGAGTCGTGGCTGAATATGCCGTACATGGCCGTCTCATTCACCTCGGTCGTTAGCGGAGCCGGAATTCCTGTATCGTCTGGTTCATCCGAGTCCGAGTCTTCGTTTTCCGTCACACCGGAGATCTCGACGCTGTCCCTCATCGCCACTTTATGCCCATTTTTTTCGGCATTCAGCAGCTGCATCTCGCCACTCGCAGGCGAATGAAATGGCGACACACTTGACTGGTCCTTGACCGTATCTGGCTCCGTCTCGAGGGAAGATTTTCGCTGTTGGTCCTTGTCCAATTGTGTTCCATCCACCGCTTTCGTCTCTTCCTCATGATCGGCAAAACTCTGCTGGAGCGTCTGCGCGCCATCCTTCTCAAACACTTGCACGGCCACTTGGATGAGCTGCTCCATCTCTGCCACCGACGCGAGGTGCTCCTTACGTCGCGACGGCGTATCGCATTTGGACGAGACACCATCCGCTTCTCGCTGCAACGTACCAAAGATCGATTCCCAAAATTTAGCACATTGATGTGGCTGGCCCGGCTTGCACGCGGTGATCGCGTTCACGGCACCGCCGAGGACGATAAATTGCGTCGCCATAGCGCGTGTGTGCGACGGATAAGACGAGTCCATTGCTAGACGAATGAACTCGAGCGTTTTCTCTCTTGAGAACAGAATACCACGCAAACGATTCGTCATGCGCTTAAAAAGAAGCTCGAGCATGTCTAGCGAAAAGCTTTCGTTCAGAAGCTGCGCCAGAGAGTACTGCTCACTCATTAACCCATCCACAAACTTCTCGATGTTAGCACGTGTCTGCTCTGCCGTCTTCTTGCGCTCCTGCTGAAGCGAGGCATCGCTGTGCGTCGGGGACGCCGGTCCCGATCCCGGAGGCGTCGCGGCGCCCGTTTCTAGCATTGCTTGAAGCCACTTCTTGTCTTACGCCACCAATCGATGGCAAGAGAAAAATGAGGACGTTTTAGGTCCACATTGAATCGCATTTGCTATGAGGTGGGTATGTGATTTAAGAGGCCATTTTGGGTGTGGGATGTTTTCAATCATATGTATAATGATCGTGTATTGAATAACACAGGTATTCTCGCTTTTTCGAAATGTGCTAAATGGCCCCGAAAGCGGTGTTGAAGTTTAAAACCACTCGCAAAACATGGATAGCACAGTCTATGAAGACGCGACCGATGGCAGCTCATCAAGATCGCCTTGCGATGTGATGCACACCATCTTGGCTTTGAGAGCAATGCAGGAGCTCTTCTGAGTCTGCGGCCGGAAATGGATCAACCGCGATCGGCTTGAGCTCTTATCCGAGATTGTCAATCTTCACATCTCAAACAAGTACTATGATCACAAAAAATACGTTGCAGCTAAAAACGTCGCGGTATTTTAGCTAGTAGTCACCTCGAAGCTGTCATAAACCCGCACAGTTGTAGCGCTAGATTCTCATGGGCAATATCTGTCACGCCGGTCCGCCAGCGCTGAGCGCGGAGACCAAAACCAAGACCACTCACGACAGCAAGTCCGCGCTTACTTTTGGCAGGGACTTGACGCTCAAGCGCGAAGACTTTATTTTCTCCAACATTCAGACGGCATCGGTTCTCGTGAAGCTTCCTGGCAGCATCAACGGTCAGCAGTTCCTCATTGAAGATTGCCATGACTGCGACATTTTCTTGCTGGACCACTGTACGTCGGTGCAGATCGACGGCTGTGTTGATTGCCGCATTGTCGTGGGGCCCTGTGAGAGCAGCGTCTTTCTGCGCGATTGCAAGCGCTGCACTGTCGTCTGCGCCGTGCAGCAGTTCCGCACACGCGATTGCGAAGACGTGGACGTATATCTCTACAGTGCCACGGGTCTGTGAAGTTTGAGCTATAGCCTGCTAGAAGAAGAGACTGATTCGTGCTTCGTCTTCGTAGAGCCAATTATTGAGACGTCCACACGCCTACGCTTCGCGTGCTTCCCGATAGCCTACTTTTCTTTGCAGGAACAGTTCCGTCGAGCCAAATTCTCGCCTTGGAACAACAAATGGAGCCAGGTTGGTGATAGAAATTGATAGAAGCTGAAACAGAATTGACATTTTGGGCAGATTTTTAACTTTACACCAGACCATGGCGGATGGCAGCCACTTCCAATACAACCTCACCGATCTCCGCTGGCTGAAGTGATGGAGAACGGCGGCGCACAGTCGCTGTGGAAGATGCCGTCTTGGACAGCAGAGGAGCTGGGGCTTTCTGTAGATTTGTCACAGTTGGTGGTGCCGATCACCAACGGGCTCTGTGCCAGAAAAGAAGATGCGCCGACAGTGTTTATGTGTTTTGTGAAGGTCCGTTTGTATTGCGTAAGGTTATTCTCACGAAAGCTACTAATCTGCGGCGTGTTTGATCGCGTGATGTAGCCCCAAGAAGCCGTCATGGTGGACTTCGTCGCAGCAATAGCGACGACAAAGGCCGATGGCGAGCCCACGCTGCTTATTCGCACGAGTCAAATACAGCTTACAGGCGAGCAGGCAGCAACACTTTTCTGCAATGATACTGCTTTGGCTGAAGTGAGTACTGTACACTATCGGCACGAAGCTTTTTGCTCACGAGCTTCCTGCGCTTGTATTGTAGAAAGCGATCGAGGCAGCCAGAAACACGTACGGCTCCATAATGATGGAGTTTCAGGGGGTGCAATGCTACCATCACATCAACAATACACTCCGAGATGTCAAGTTTGCATCGGAAGCTACAGCGAGGGATATTTTCGTATCTAAAGACACAACGAGTGCAATGTAAGTACTTGCCCATCACTTCTGGATAATTTCATTAACGGTCTACTTTACGCTGCTCTAGGCAAATGTGTGACCTCGTCTTTCAGCAATGGAAGCCGTTTGTTTAAGTCATGGCAAAGAACGCATCAAGGCGGTGTACTGCCTCAGCTTGAGCGGGTTTATCAATTTGAGTTGACCAACAGAGGATAGACCGGCTTATTTCGTCGATGACGTCTAAGGAGCGAAAATACTGAATACATAAGAGGTAGGAGCTGATGCTTTTGTACTTCCACCTTTCTGCTTGTCAAATGTCCTGTTTGGAAGCTCTTGGGGTTTGTTTCTTTCGTCATGAAATTGTCAAACCGTGGAGAGCAATTGCAGTGACCTTTTCCATCCACAATGGCATTGAATACAAAAGCGGAGGCCTCGAAGGTGGTAGTGCTCTGATGTGCAATACAAAAAACATTTTATTGCACCCCACTGTCGAGTTACTTTCCGTCTACTTCATTCAGCATGTGTTAAGATTTTGTACTGGGCTTCAGTATCGGTAAGCTTTCGAATTTCAAACATCAGAAAGTAACATTTCCCCTTGCAGCTTCCGCGCGCAAAAAGTCGCATTTGTACTGCCAGCAGCATCCTATGGAGCGTACTCGGAGCAGCGGAGCAGGCGACGCCACGCGCAAGCGCAAGCGTGGAGCGCTGCAAGACATCAGTAACAATGCCAAAAGCCTGTCACAATCGCGGGCACCAACGCGGCGTAGCGCCAGCATCATCAAGAAAGAAGCGACGGCGGACGACGAATCGAGGCCCGAGACGAAGGCGCCGAGAGCCTCAATGCGCCGCAAGACGGTAGCCACGACCGTCAACTCAGCACTCAAGAGCTCTATGGCATCCACAGCTGCCAGTAAGGCCAAGAAACGCTCTGTCGTGAGCAAGAAGACGGAGCCGGCGCGAGCTAAGAAGCGGAAGCTCGAGGGGGTGGATAACCAGCAGCCGCACCAGAAGGTCCAAACAAGTATGTTATCGTTCCAAGCCGCGCCTTCAAAGTCTAATGATATACCAGCGGAGGTGATTGAAAACGAGAAGGGGCTGAGGGAAGGCGCTGACAAAGAGAACGATGAGACACAAGGCCGAGACGTGACCAGCAAGCTAGAGGTAGGTAGCTACAGAGACAATGGCAAGAGGGTAAAGGCTGATCGTAAAGTATTAATTGCAGGTGGACGATCGGGCTGATGCTCAAGCTGACACCGCGACGGAAGAAGAGAAAGAGAATCAGAAAGAGAATGAGGCTGTGATGTGTAGCCTAGAGCAGCAAGTTGAGACGCCACTACTAACAAATGTGGCGGAAATGGCTGGGTCTACTGCCGTTGTTGAGAGGCGCGATGAGTATGCTCCTCGTCCGTATACTTTCACTTACGACCACAAGAGCTCGTGCTTTGATGAGGCTACATATGCGGCGGCAGTGCGTGATATCGATGCTCCGTCTGCTACAACAAGCTCGCATCACGCAAAGCTCGTGCGGGAGCTGGACACTTTCTACAGGAAGCACGAGACGAAGTATCTGCCCGAAGCGGACTATATCGGCACGGTGCAGCTGGACATCAACGAAAAGATGCGCACGATCCTGGTCGACTGGCTCGTGGAAGTTGGCGAGGAATATGAGCTTGACTCTCAGACGTTTCACAAAGCAGTAAGTGTCTTGTTTTGTGAGATTCTGAGCACGGAATCTTATCATATTGTGGTGGTTTATACAGGTTAACTTGGTAGATCGTTGCCTCAAAAAGATCAAGATCAACCGAAAGCAGTTTCAGCTGCTTGGCTGTGCTTGTATGATGATTGCAGCGAAATTTGAGGAAGTTTATGGCCCAAACGTGGAGGAGTTTGTTTACATTTCAGACCAGACATACACTGCAGACGAGGTACGCTGTCGATTCCACAATGGCACAATTACGGTATATGCTGAGTGCTGTGTTGATGTGCGCAGATGCTTGATATGGAAGCGCAAGTGCTTAACGCATTAGAGTACCGCGTTGCATCGACAACTTGCTACGGATTCATGCATCGCTACATGCAAGCAGGGTGCACAGTAGACAAACAGCGATCGCTGGTGATGGTGAGAGCCTTGCATTGTATTGCATACCCACAGCGTCGTCCTCACTAACTTCTGTTTACTTGTACAGTACCTCTGCGACCTTGCACTATTGTATTACCACATGGTGAGGTTCAAACCTTCAAAGCTGGTGGCATCTGCTGTATATCTCGCTCGTTTTACGACATGCGAGACAGAGCCTTGGACTCCTACATTACACCACGTCACCAAGTATAACCCATTAGATTTTCAAGACTGCGTTGAGGAGCTTCATCGTCTTCACACCATTGAGTCTCAGGTGGTCCACACCCAACGCGACAAAGCCAAGGCTGTGAGCGAGAAATATCTGGCGGACAAGTTTGACAAGGCAAGTACTATCCCAGCTTGCAGCAAAAAGCAGTTGACGGACTCTTTTCCTCAGTACAAGCCTTCATAAGAGGCACAATAGTCGATTGCAAGCGCTGCGGCATTGTTATTCTGTATTTGGGAGCGCCAGCGCATGCAGACCAAGCATCAATGGATAAACGCGAACACGTTCAGAAGCATAGTAGCACTACAGGACGCAGACTCCCTCATATTATTTTCCATCATTATAGGTCAGGAATCGTTTCGCTGGAACGTTGCGTTTTTGTTAGAATTAAGCTTTTGGAGTTGTCAACATTGACGCGTGTCTGGCAGTATTGGCTTGCAGACAATATCATGCAAACATCGACAGCTTCAAAATTGAGATCAAAACCTCGAGTTGTGACGGCGACCGCCAATGCCAATGCCAACCGAAGGAGTGCAATATCTACATCACTAGCTGTGTATGAATATATGCAGTCAAACTCTAAGACTTCATGCAACCTGATAAGCAATAGATGAGCTATCCGAGCATAAGCTGTAGACTCCTACTAACAATCGCCACAATGACACACCATTCATCATGTTCACGGATATTGGATGGCCTTTGTCGCGAATCTACACCAAGGTCGCTTCTAGACAGCACTGTGCCTTTGTTAAAGCCTTTACTGAGGTCCTCCTCACACGTCACCGTTCAGCAAACTAATGCAATTGTCTCGCACTTGTAGCAAAATGCGCCTGCAGGGGCGAGGACAAGATCTTGAATCTTTGCACAAGACTCGGTGAGATGACCCACACAGTACGGTACTTCCCATCGTTATCAGCTTCTCCTTGTCGAGGTCAAGAAATACACAACTGCTTGCAGTCTTCTAGAATGGCGTCGACACCGTTTCTCGGTCGGTCGTGCTGGTCGGTCGGAATTCGACTCAGAGAACTTTCCAGAAGACAATTTCACTTACTTTTTGTAAGCTCACGATCTTTTCGCTGACTTCCCTTTTTTTCTTCCCCTCCTCGCCAGCCAGCCAGTCTCGAACCCGCGCAGTCCACACATAAGCAGAGACTCGACCAGTCCGAGACAAGAAAACAAAACCTGATACACTAAATTCCCCATAAATAACGAGGCAAAAGCATGTTCGGCGGTGGCTTCGAAAGTTTCTTTGGTGGCGGCTTTGAAGGCGGCCAGGGCGGCCCGTCCAAACCTGTGGACAACAACAAGTTCTACGAAGCCCTTGGCGTGTCCAAGACGGCAACAGCCGCTGAGATTAAGAAGGCTTATCGCAAGTTGGCACTGAAGAACCACCCAGACAAGGGTGGTGACCCGGAGCTTTTCAAGACCATTACAGTGGCCTATGAAGTGCTGTCGGATCCTGAAAAACGTGAAGTCTATGACCAATATGGCGAGGAAGGGCTGCAGAACGGTGGTGGAGGAGGTGATGCTAGCGACCTGTTTAGCCAGTTCTTCCGCGGGCAAGGAGGGCGTCGGCCGCGTGGCCCGCAGAAAGGAGAGGACCTGACGCACCCGCTGAAGGTGTCGCTTGAGGATCTATATAACGGCAAGACTGTAAAGCTGGCAGTCAACCGTGATGTGCTGTGTAGTCGCTGCGAAGGCCGCGGTGGCGCAGAAGGAGCTGAGAAAACTTGTGACTCGTGCCAAGGACGCGGTATGCGCGTTCAGCTCCGCCACATCGCCCCAGGAATGGTGCAGCAGATGCAGAGCGTATGCCCTGACTGCCGTGGCCAGGGAAAGAGTATTCGCGAGAGCGACCGCTGCAAGGGATGCAAGGGAAAGAAAGTGACAAAAGAGCGCAAGGTACTGGAGGTGCACATTGAAAAGGGTATGCGCAATGGGCAGCGTATTACGTTCGCAGGCGAGGCGGATCAAGCGCCTGGCACAATTCCAGGTGACATAATCTTTGTGGTGCAGGAAAAAGAGCACAGCACTTTCCAGCGGAAGGGCGGCAACCTGATCATGGAAAAGAAGATTAGTCTGGTGGAAGCTCTCTGTGGCTTCGAGATGATCGTGGAGCACCTGGACGGTCGTCACCTACACATAAAGACGCGGCCTGGTGAGATCATCAAGCCCAACCAGTTCAAGTCGGTGCACGGAGAGGGTATGCCCACGCACGGCAATCCTTTTGTGAAGGGGCAGCTTGTCATCCTCTTCAAGGTGCAGTTTCCGGAAAGCGGCAGTCTTTCGGAGAAGCAGCTCAGCATGCTCAAAAGTACGCTACCTGCCCCTACGCCACTAGCGCCTATGGCCGAGTCAGAGGAGTGCTTCCTGTCCGAGTTTGACGCTGAGGCTGCTAAGGCGGAGCAGCAGCAGCGCGAAGCATACGACTCGGATGAGGAGCGAGGAGGCCAGCGCGTGCAGTGTCAGCAGCAGTAGGAAGATTCTCTGTCGAACTTGGGGTTGATCAACCGAGAGTATTAGACTGGCAGACTGCCTTCTTGTGATCATTTGCACTATTGCTTTCCAGTCGCTAACCATACATTAAGATGAAGAGAAGAGAAAAATTTGAAACATCCTTTGACATGATTTATATGATAACATGCACATGCAGAGCAATTCTGAGCTTTCATCTAGTCGAGGTCGTTCTTGTTTCATTAAGCAGAACGCAAATATACGGCACGACGAAAACGCAACACAACTGGGAAATCGCAAATGGGAACGTCTTACATTGATTCTTTCTTATCGAAAGAGGCTCAATACGAGTCGATTCCACTCTCCTGCAAGGAAGGAAATTCACGCTTGTCCTACATCTCTTCCCTCACACCACTCGATAGGTAGAAAACGAGACAGAAAACTCGTCGGCACTTCACAATCCAGCAGCTTACTCGTCGACAGTGTCGTTCTGGAGGCCCTTGAAGGTAGCCACCTGCACGTGCTGCACAAGCGTGTAGAGCTTCTCCTTGGCATCCTCGTCGTCGTTGCGCTTGCGCGAAAGACGCACACGAACACGGTAGGGCACATTACGCACACCCTTAGACCAGATGAACTTGTTGAGCTTCGAGTCGATGCGCACGTCTTGAGTCTTCATGGCAACCTGAGCGAACTTCTTGATGGCACGCACAGCACGGGCCGCTTTCTTCTTGAACACACTGTAGAGTCACGATAAAAACACCAGCACAAGGCACAGCAAAACAAAGAGAAAGTCAAGGAAGTCTCCAAGGTGGGAGCTACGGCGAACCGAGTGGGGAACACGCAATACAAAACGCTGCAATGTATAGAGTGGGTGAAAAAGGATACCATCCGTGAAGACGTTTGTGCAAGTTGATGGTGTAGTCGCGGGCGATTACGTCCGGCGCGCGCTTGGTGTTGCGAGTCTTGGTTTCCTTGACCATGGTGAGTGTTCCTAGTGAGCTTGCTTTTCCCGAATGTATGGATCAAGGCTAGCAACGGCGGGCTGCGCCTAAGGGCAGCCAATCGATTCAGGTCAATACTGGGCAAATACCGGTATGATGTGCCATCATTGAGGCACATAAGCTACATAATAAATCATTTGCAGAAATTACACAATTAATTACATCTATTATATGTGCATTGGGACATAGCCAAAATAAAATAGTAGGAATGCTCGAGAACTTAATGCAAATGTATCATTAGCTACTCATGCCGGCGCAATTCCACATTCGTGTGCAAGATGAACTTCATATATCGAACGTACACAACACGACAATATGCGCAATACATGCGGCACGTGATTCCTACCAAGGTCATTGATGATCTCGCTACAGACAAAGCACGTCTTGGATGTGTCGCAGCCGATCGCGCGTCTGTCGGCACGCTTCGTCTTGTACTTTAGCCGCATCTTGAACAGATGGTGCGTCTGTGCCATCGTAGCAAAAACAGCAGGGTTCACGGGAACCATTTCGTTTGGCCATCGGACAGCATGTTTTGCCAGTCTGTGTCAATGTCATCTTTGTGTTTTTGTTGCAGTAGCGACGCGAGTTGCTCGATCGTCCTTCGAAATTCTGACCAACTGGCTTTATATACTGCAAACATTCCTCTATCTTGACCTTGATCGCAGCTTCAACGTGCTATTCCAACATCTTCGCCGAAAACACCCAGATCTGCTACCAACTGGAGCGAAGCATCACTTCGTCTTGTCGGTCGATGCTCGTCGATGAGATTGTCCACAATAAATCATGAGGTGAGTGGAGACTTGATGGAGCGCTGGTTTTACGGAACTTACTCGCAGACATATGAGCTAATCGTTTCGTTTCCAGTGCTTTCCAGATTTCTCTTGCTGTCAGAGAATGCGATATTTCTACTGAGACCGTCTTGCATGAAAACTCCATTGCATGCTCTCCAGCTCCCTTTCTCAGACACTCAGGTCATCGGTGACGAACTCCTGAATCCGTGCTCGAGTGCTCTAAGCCTGTCTCCAACCATCTGTGTTCGTTCCACCTGCGCTTCCTCTGCCGCTTAAGCTCTTCACAATCGGACTCGTACACGATATCATGGCCTTCGGAATTCACGGCTCCATCAATGCAAGTTTTCTTCTCCATTAACGTCGAAGGTTACTTGCTTCTTGACGCGCTAGAAATGACTGGTGAACGAATGATTTGGACGGTCATTTAGCACAAACGCTCTGCTGTACTTCCAAGTTTTACGATACGTAATGTAGAAAATAAAAAAGCGACATGGCGTACTCTTTGTCGAAGAGACTTGTCAGATTACTGACGTTACAGGCCTACGCATCTTCACGAAACTTTCAAGGGGCTCTTGCTATGGAAACGGTTGTTAATGATGGTCTAACTGCCTGCTTCTCGCTATGCCTTAGAAGCTCTCTCTGCTTGCTTTCGCTGCGCTGCATGGAAGCTCATTCCGTTTTTCTCACTGTCCAACCAAAGTCAGACTCTCCACAAACTCCCAAGTACTATGGGCTGCAGTCATTCCAAGACGAACGAAGTTATCATTGATCCGACCACGGCGCCCTCATCCGAATGCGGCAAGGCGTCAATGGACATCGTCTCCACCGATCTCATCGTGGACGAGACAAACAAAAGCATCTCAGCTATCGAGGAACCCAAGAAAGAGGTCGTCGTTGTAGCTCCAGTAGCTGAAGAAGAGCCGACCTCTCAGGAGCAGCCGGTTGAAGTGGTCATTCTAGAGCCCGAGGCGACTACAGAGCTCGTTGTGAATGAAGCAGAAGTGATAGAGAAGCTGGCGGCTAACGAAGAAGAATCAACCGTCGAGCATGAAGTGGAAATCGAAGAGGCGATCGAGCTACAAGAACAAAAGTCGTTGGAGCTTGAAAAGTCTGCCACGTCGAGCACAAGCGCCCCCGTCTGGACTTTCGTCGCCGACAATGTCACGTTCACTGTTGGTGTCGCTTTCTTCAACATCTCCGGATCTAATTCGAAGGGAGAGGAGGTTTATCTAACCAAGAGGTACTCGGAGTTCAAGGTGCTGCATGCCGAAATGGCCAAGCTCATGACTGTAGAGGAGCTGCCAGATATGCCTGGCACATCATTTCTGCAAAGCCGTAGCGACAAGGCACTGCTACAGGAGCGGGAGGTTGCGTTTATTAAGATGCTCAACGCCATCGCGCAGCATCCTGGAGGCTCTCAAAGCGCCCCTTTCATCACTTTCCTGGCGTAGGTAAAAAGTTCCATCCTGTAGACGACTGATGATGTAAAGACATAAGACCGAGCAACAGTGTGATAGATGACACTGTTAGCACAGCACCGGTGCTTACATATACAAACTAAAAACAAGTCGAAACAAACATGTAATTATGAGCATATCAAGAGCAAGAATATCCACGAGTATTCAGGTCAACGACGACAGCCTGCGCGGTTCAAAAGCGTTGGCAGAAACGGCCGACTCAACTCTTCAAGAACCGAGCCAGAATCTGTTGAAGTGGAACGCTCAACACAGAAAGAAATCTTGTGGCACAATCAAGGAAAAAGGCAAGGCTACCGTTACCTTCTTCTTCTGCAGCGCTCATGCATTGAAACAGATCCAAATGAAGGTGTGGCATTGTGTTAATCTTCACATGCTTCAATGTCTCAAGAAGAAGCTCCTTCTTTCTAATTATGCCGAATGTATCTTCTTCAACTACCATCAGATACACGGAAGAGTCTCGAGGTGTGGAAAATGGTCGAAGTATATAAGTCGCAGAGTAAACAACACGGATTCGAGAAAGATTTGAGTCTCACCAGGTACTCTGACCTCAAACAAAGGCTTTGTGAGCAAATGGTGGTCAACGCTGAATGATGATACACAAGCACTTCTTTAAACGTACGTACATATCACGTTTAGAGGACATGATAGTGAGACGAGATATCTCATGGAGTAATTATCCATGCGTACTCCAGCACCGACGAAGCGGAGGTGACGGAAGCGCTTGAGACGCGATGCGTTCTGACACCAGATGGTACCGAGGGAAATGAACAGTGGAATTCGTGGCAGACCGACCATCTTCAGAAAAACGATATGGCGTTTTGCGTTCGATTGCTTTAAAAGTTTCGATGCGCGGTCGAGAAGAGGGTGGAGGAGGTGCCGAGACTCGCTGTTCCTGTTTACACCAACGTACATGAAATCGCACATCAAGACCAGCGGATCTGGACTATTTGACCTTTACTCACGCTCTAGAGCGAGTGAAGGGTGTCGCGATTGACGAAGCCATTAATGAAAAGCGATGCGCCACGCCTTGACTCTCAGTTTGACACCAGATGGTGCTTTTAAGAGCGGGTTCCTGAAGCTGTCTGTCAAGGAATAAAAGGGCAAACCAAGTAACGGGTGGCATATACAGCGCGTTAGCCATACTGTCTCAACCAAAGCCAGAGAGCGAGAAGAAACTCGACAAAAAGTCTTTCGAGAGTCTATAAAAGCATCGAAGGACACGTATTGAATTTAGTCAAGGGGCTGAAACAGGCGTTGCAGAAGCGCACTCCATGGATGAGTTTAGGACAAGCCGCAGTGCCACCAGACGCTTTCGCCTGCTCGATATCGTGCAAACGCAATGCAGAGAACGCGTCAGGGTGTGATGCTGGACGTCAAGTGGAGAAGAATGTTACGAACTGCGCGGCTGCGACCACGTGAAGTAGTGCACTCGAACCGCGATTTAGGGTGCATTCAAGGTGCAGGTAGGAACAGAAACAAGACGAAGAAACACGAGAAAAGGATTCTGAGCAGCGAAAGATGCTCAATTTGTAAGAACTTATGGTGAAATTCAGTTTCAAAGTCCTTTTTCGCTTCTTTGACAATCTGTTTGTACTAAACCTACAGTGGTAGATGACACTGTAGCCAGCATTACAGTGTCGTCCGTGATGCACTGCCACATGTGCGCTAGCACAGATGGTACGCGACTCCATAGTCTCTGCCACCGACTTATTGTCTCGAGCGGGAAGGTCCTCATTCCCCAATTTTCTCGGTCTATCTCACTCACATCTCGAGTCTTTCCTACTATCGTGAAACATGGGGTGCAGTCAATCCAAGACAACTTCCGACCAAATTGTGGAGCGCGTGTCGAGTAACACCTCCGCGGTCCCAGCTCCAGCCATCGAGAGCGTCGATGGTCCATCTACTGAGGCTGCTACTGAGGCCCCTCCTGCTTCGACGAAGGACCTGCCCCCTTCCTCAGCCTCTGCCCAAGTTGGAGGAGCTGAAGAGGCCCCAAAGAGAAAGGAATCCGACGCTGCAGCAGCTGAAGAGGAGACCGAGAAGACAGCAGACCCCGCGGAAGAGATGGTCAAAGGAGAAGGAACAGCGCCAGCTGAAGAGTCTCTTGTGCCAGAGACAGGTAGTGCATCCGTGAAAGAGGTTGCTGAAACTCCAGCTCCAGCACCAGTTGAGGAGAAAGCTGTTCAATCGGAAGGAGAAGCTTCGAAATCAGATGAGGTGACCACAAGTGATGTCAAAGCTGCTGCTTTGAAGTCGGAGCCTGATGTCGAAAAGGAAGCGCCCAAGTCGGCTGAAGAAGCGCCCAAGTCGGCTGAGGAAGCGCCTAAGTCAGCTGTGGAAGAGCCAAAAGCGGAGGTGATGACAGTCGCTCCTATCAGCCAGAACAAGCCAGCTGAAAACTCACTAATCTTCCGGGTGGAGGATGTGACGTTCGACGACAATGGCGTCGCATTTTACAATTTTGATGGCTGTGACTCTGCTAATCCCGCAAACAACGTGCACGTGTCGAAACGCTACTCGGAGTTCAAGGTCCTGCACGCGCAGCTCATCGACTATCAAGGATTGAAGGCAGAAGACCTTCCGGCTTTGCCCAAGACCTCATTTCTGCTCGGTCGCAGGAACAAGAACATGCTGGACGATCGCAAGGCCCAGTTCGCTGCTCTACTCAATGCCATTGCAGCACATCCGACGGCATCGGGCAGCGACGTGTTTAGAGCCTTTTTGGCAAACTAAAAACCGTACTCAGGAACGTCTATAAAAATTGCCCATTTTTGACCCCTTTTGTCTTTTCGGTATTTCGACAAAGTTGTTCATTTGCGGTAGAACAAATGATGCATAAACTCATGTTCAGTCTTTGTGGTGGAGTATGAGTTTGTCAGAGAGCAGCCTATGTTGCGTCTCATTGAGCCACAGCCGGTGCATCATGTGTGTTACCATGTGGACGCCGGAATATGGACGACAAGCGACGTGCAAAGAGCTGGCACTGGAAGCAAATGTGGTCATTCTTAAATCTCCAGAGTCTTTCACAAACCAATCTACTCTTCAATCGACCATGGGCTGCAATCAATCCAAGAAGAACGAGCAAGAAGTCGTCGCTCCCAATGAGGCTTCAAAGGAGGCAACTGATGCAGAGATCGAGCATCACGTCGACGAGAGCGTCACAGTAGCAAAGACCGAGTCTCCTATCGCTGTGTCGCCTACTGTCGAGAAAAAGTCGTGTGACTTGACACTCCAGTTTGTGCCGGGCGAGGTCAGTACAAATGAGTATGGCGTCGCGTTCTACAACTTTGACGGCTCCAACTCGGCGTATCCCAGTCAGGAGGTGCACGTGTGCAAGCGCTACTCGGAATTCAAGTGTATGTACGCCGAGGTTTCCAAGCTCATGGCTAGCGAGAAGAACGTCAAGGCCGAGGATGAGGAAAAGTTCAAGACGTACCCGGCTCTGCCGTCAATGCCTCGGGCGAACGCTATCACTTTCCTTCTCGGACGTGGTAACCAGGACATGGTGAAGGAGCGCGAGGCTCAGTTTCTCAAGATTCTGAACGCAATTGCAGCCCATCCCATCGCCTTTCAAAGCAAGGTTTTTAGAGAGTTCATTGCTTAGATGAGTCGTGGATGCCGACCGAAGGCTACCCATCATGTATAGAGTCAATACCAAGCACATGCACGCAAGTTAGGCCTGCCAATGACATCTACGCTTTTGTTCTTACTCTGCCCGAGCCACCACACTAGACATCACCAAGGCAGACAGGTCTCATAAATACGTGTCTTACGTCAAGATAAGGAATGTACTATACCGATTTGTCGGTCGCCAAACGTGTAGGACGTCTGACGAAGGCTCCATGACGAATTTCGAGCGTATATATATTTGTATATATGTGTATGATGCATCTACTACCCAAGAAGGTGCCAATGAGTGGTATGAGTATCTTCTCGAAGGAAAAAACCCGGCTGTTATTCTGGGAGAGGATCTTGGTATGGAGGACACACTCGTTTGTGAGAGATACCTGCTGGTGCCGCAGGAATTCATTGTGTCGCACAAATATTTCGCCGTGTTCTACTCGGTGACCGTCTGTCCGAAACAACGTCTTCACAGTCTCGAATATCTGGCATCACGCCCACCCTCTACCGCCTGTCCGAATATTTCGATCACCAAACGATCTACGCACTCGCTATTCTCCATTCATCCTTTACTAGTCGCGCATTGTATTCGCTCGCTCGTCAGTTCTCATGGGCTGCAGAAACTCCAAGGACGCGACGCTCGTGTATCGCGTGAGCAGCGTTGCAACGCCCATGCGACCCTCGACGCCATCTTACCATGCCCATAGCTCAAAGCTCTGGACCTCCACAAGCGGTTCGCGATTCAACGAGCTAAGGGAAGAATTACCGTCCTTCGTGGTCTCGGACAGCGCCCACTTGGTCGGCAGCTCCGACGGCGAACCAGTGCACGGATTGACAAGCGCCTTTAACTTTTCGTTTATCCAGGCGTCTGAGGCCAGCAGTACCCGCTCTAGTCGAGGCTACAGCTCGTTCATGTCTGAGGATCAGACGCTGCCTGGACCGCCTGAGTCACTCACGTTTGCCATGACCGACGACCCAGTCGAGTTAACGCCAATCCCAGAAGAGCGACGGGCACGTATTAACAGCGTCAGAGCTTCGACACGACAGGATAGTCCAGTGCCGACTCAGAGCGAAAGCGAAGCGACAGAACCTGACGAGGAGAAGTCAACGTCATCACTAGCGAATGAGTATGGTGAGAACAGTGCAGTAAGTGAATCAGCAGTGACAGTATCAAGTGAATTGCTCGTGTACGAGCTGGTCGCGTCTAACATCAGCCTAGACAGCAGCAACAGCACCATGGATTCCAGACATTCGATGGATGCAGCGCATTTGTGTGAAAATAGTGAGTACGTGGTCACGGAGACGAAGGCTATTGCCCGTCACGAGGCTTTGATCAAACTCGTTCCGAAAGTCTTGTCGGACGAGAACGAAGTAATCGCTGCGGAGTTCGTACAGGAAATTATTGATGCTGTCGTGCTCAAGATGACCAAAGCATCGATTGACGGAGACCGACTACAGCCACGAGACCGCGGCAGTCTCCAAGTCGAACCGTCAAGCACGGGCCGATACTGCATGAATATAAAGAAGCAGCAATCGAAGGACGCATCACTGTTGAGCTCTCACACACCCATTTATGCTATTGTAGATACTTCTACGGTCGATGGTGTCGTAATGTATCATGTGCAGCTCATGGACGACGCCACAGAGAGCACCAAGTGGCCGACATCACTGCTATGTCGCTATTCAAGTTTTCGTGAAATGTACTCAAAGCTGAAGGAGACCAAGCTGCCTGCTGCCGATAAACTGCCAATGCTGCCTGGAGCCAGCATCATGCACTTTATGCGAGGCAGACAGAACAAAAAGACGATTGAGGAGCGCCAAGAACAGTTTACCAACGTGCTGCGATACATTGCCGAGCACCGGGAACTACACGACAGCGATGTGTTCCAGACGTTCTTAGCCCAATGACCGATTGTCGCGGTGTATTCTATCACAGCACAAATCGCTGTACTATCTGCACTTTGAAGAAGCTAGTCGCGCATGAGTTTTTGTCAAGGCATCGTGCAGCCCAATGCAACATAGTAAAATGTTGAACCCCTTGGGGGCTCGTCTACTTGTATAACCTATAACATCAATAATCGGACCATCTCTGATGTCTAAA
>NQFO01004213.1:0-35982 GCA_003991265.1 Pseudoperonospora humuli | reverse complement strand
GAGAAGGTTTCAATCGAGGTCAGGAGCCTCGAATGATTGTTGCTTGATGGCCATCAGCGATGATCACTGGATAACAAACTTCACTGCAACCTGGTTCAATCTTAAGCTCTGCTGTTTATTCATTTAATTGTTTGCACTGCAATGCTCTCGCCTGCTAATTTAGTTGTGCGCCGTCTCGTTATTACCCCTCCCGTCAACACTCTCTCAGCTACGCTTAAAATCGGTCTTCGTCCGTGCTTTCGCTTCCCTCGGCATCAGCGCTCGTGCTTTCCTCAAAGTAGATTCCGCCAAGGAAACGCTCACCTGCGAGGCTTTCGCTTCCGTCGAAGCTATCGCTGCTTGTCACCTCTTTCAGGAAACGTCCAACGTCAGTTCTCTCGCTGCTATCGTCTTCTGCACTGTCGCTACTATCGTCGTGTGCGCTCTCGCTTCCTTCAACCTCGAGCAGGAAGCGTTCATCCGCGAGACTTTCGCTTCCGTCGACGCTATCGCTGCTGGTCACCTCTTTCAAGAAGCGTCCGGCGCCGGTGCTATCGCTGCTATCGTCTTCTGCACTGTCGCTACTATCGTCGTGCGCACTCTCGCTTCCTTGTACTTCGAGCAGGAATCGCTCACCATCAAAGCTGTTACTTGTGCTGGTGCTTGTGCTGGTTTCAAAGCTCGTCAAATAATCATCAATGTCTTCCACTCGAAGATTGGTGGTCATGGCACTTTCACTGATGGTCAAAGCCATGGTCACTGCGGCGGCAAAGCTAAGGACGATGTTCAACTTAGTCATGGCTGAAGGATGAAGACGGTTGTGTAGTTCAAATAGATGTTTCCAAGTGATGAAAAGTTCAAGAATGATAAAGGAAGTACGGCAGTCCTGAGCAAAAGGCTGCAGTGACGCTCAAATATAGAGTTTGAGTAGCTGGGATGTTGCTACGCAAGCGTTTCGTTTGTAGATCCTGCATCGGACCGTTGACTGGTCCTGCCGAAAATGAAAAGCAGAGGGCGTATGGCACTGATAGTAGCAGTCACTTATCTTGCTCCAAATTTGGGGAAAGCGAGTAAGAGTCAAGGGAGCTGTCGAAACCAAAGTTCTGAGCGCTAAGAATAATAAAAGTCATGGCGCTGAACCAGTCAAGAGTCTTCGGTAAATCATGGTCGTCCTTCTATAAGCAGAAGCACAAATTTCCAATTGCACAACGTCGCATCAAACCAACTCTTCCGCAAGCCTTGCAGTCTCAATCTAAATTCAAAAAGCACAATCGCATTCTCAGGTTTGCTTGTGTCGCCACCCCATAAAGCATCTTCTTGCAGTCATGCTTAGGTGCAGCTTCCTCTATGCTATTGGTTTCGCCATCTCGGTTGTGATGCTGTATCATGTCCGAGCAAATGACATTGAAAGCGGAAGCGCTTTGAACGATACTAGCTCCAGTGACTCCGCCGACTCTATCACAATCGCACCCACAGATATCGGCAACGACCCCCACGATAAAGATGATACCATTATGACTAGCATTCCCGTAACACCAGCTCCGACACCCAAAAGATGGGCTACGCCAATTATTGGTCAAGTGACCCTGGTTCCTGGTGGTGCTAACTGTGGCGGTGTCGGATTTAATTACACCGTCTATATGCCCGAAGACCCAGCTACGAGTGAATACACGATGCTTACTTGTGAGAAAGGCTACCGATGTCAGGAAGTCGGCCACAGGGGCACTTTTCGCTGCAAGGTATGGCCGAGCATCGAGCCTGTGGGATTTTATGGTCAGTGTGGTGGTGGCGATTACGATGGTCAGAACTTTTGCGCGCCGGGTGCTGTATGCAAGTACATCAGTGCCAGCTTTTCGCAGTGCCTCCCCACGTATTGAGTCGCTCAAGTCAAAAGCTTAAACAACTCGAATAAAAAAGCTGCTATTGAAAACTGTTTGTTATCCACAAACTGAAAGATGTTTCGTATCCAAGACTGACTTCAGTGAATAATTTTTCATATTTACGTTGCTTGTGAGAAGGAAGCTATGTCCTTTTGTAAGTCTTCATGTGTCACCTCTCTCTTGAGTAGCTCCATCATGTTGCTAGCCGTGTCCACGCCGCAGTCCAGTAGTGCACGGTGTGCTTGTGATGATCGTAGCGACGCACTCCGTGACATGCGTTATCTCTGCGCTGTCCTTCTTCGATAGTTTCATGAGGTTAATGCGTCTCGTGGTATTGTCAGGAGAGCTTGTTCGTTCCAAACTCATTCATGAGACCACTTACTGCATGCTTTTGCAACGCGTATTTATGATCTTCGACGTGGCACATGTTTTTTTATGTCTTTGCACCAGGTCTTACACCACGCACGTCTTCTTGGTCACCGCGCCAAACAATGCACTTCCCTCTTGCATCGATCGCTTCGCAAACCAAGCGCTTCTGGCAGAATGTTCATTTAAAAATCGGCCGATTCGTGCAGAACCCTGTGCTGCTGCAGAAGCACTGCAGTTGCTCCAGACATGACGTGTAGCTTACAGTCTTGAATGACGGCATAATCATTTTTGGCGTCGTTTGCAGTGGATTCCTTGTGTACTCTGGCTGCCGTTTCTTTTGACACACAAGCGATATGACGGTGCTCGCGCCTAGTCGCTTGCACGATGTTGCAGTCATCACGACTTCAGGTCTGCGCATCCAGCGCGGGTAACTGCTCTTCCTCTACTTTCTCTTCAATGAACTTCGTTACGATAGTGCAACAATCGTCTTTACTTCTGTTGCTGCGAGCAAGAATAATCTTTGCGCAGCAGTGCGTTTTTTGATCTAGTCCAATCACTACGCTTGGCACATATCCACTGCAGATGTGACGCTAGCTCAGCTTTGGCAATTGCTATCACTTCGGCATTACCATTTACTGAATCAATCATGGGTAGTGTACCATTTGTTTGACGTGCACGATGTCAAGTCGATCCTGAATGTGTATTACTTGCTTTGCTTACTGAAGAGTAATTTGCCGACTTTGGTGAGCATAGAACGCTACGTTTTGACTGGGTGATGCTTCAGTGAACTATGTACACGATTTGCTCATTGAATACTCTAGGATCAAGTGTTTTTCCAGCCAAAACGCTTCTTGATATGAAGCGAAGATGCTACTTGGTTCATAGGGGCTGTGCTTAGACTTACCGAAAAGTAAATGAGCTCTACATACCGATACAAAAATATGGAAAGTCACCGCCCTATATGAATCTTTGTGTTTAGCAAAGCTCGCTGATCCATCCTTTACTTTTTGCCACCGTCTTTTCCGACCATGTACTCCTCGATACGATGCACCAACCACATTACATTATGTGGTGTGTTTCTTACCTGTTTCTCCATTTGCTCTGTCAATCGTCGACATGAGTCCGCATATCTGTCACTAAACCCATCTAGTCGGCGCTCCCAGAATTCGTACATGGCATTCGCAGAGTATTTGGCCTTCTCAATAGCTTGGTCTCTCACTTCCGCCATCGTAATAGACGCCGGCACGACCGCAGGTCCTCGCGGCGTCTTTAGTCCGCGGACCACTTCGCTCTCCACAAGTGCGTGGCCCTCATCCGTCGCCTCCCCATCGTCAAAGTCGAACAAATCGTCATCGTCGTCATTTCCCTCCACCAAGTCATCGCCTTCACTATCATTTCCTTCCTGCAAGTCTCCTTTGCTGCCCGCGTTTTTCTGCAGCTCGCGCTTGATCCGTTTACGCTCCTCGATTTGCTTCATGAGCTCGTCATTGTCTGTATGAATGGCAATAACTCCGATACCTTTGACGTAGGGTAGATGCTTGCCTTCTTCCATCCATTCGGGTGAATATATCGACAGTCCGACGCCCATGAAAGTGAAATCGTCCTTCCTAGGGTATGCTGTAGATAATGACCACAACATCATCAAATCTTCATTAATCTCCCCCTTCTATCATGACGGTAGAATTGTAATCTCTTTTTCACCAGCACGCTCTCTCAAATCCTGTAGACGCTCTCGACTGGTAGAGAAATCCACTTGGATTCCTTTGCATTCCGGAGTTCGACGCTCTCGCCACATGGCTCTACATGATAGCATACATATTCAAATATATTAGTTACACGTTGCCCCCTAGCATCAAATAAAGTGAGGGTAGTGCGTACTTGGTGTACACACTAATGCCGACACAATAGCTGCACGGAACGTTGCCATTAGAGTCGGTGGAAGACGCAGCAGTGCCAGCCCCACGGCGCTCAGGTGGGACTGGAGCCATTATTCTGACGTAAAAGTATAATTAACAGTGCTGAATAAATTGTATACGCTAGTTTTACTATAAAACCCCACCTAAACTTTCGCATCAGAAGAGCGCTTACCAAATATAAGTGATATCAATAAATAGAACTATTTGTAATACATTTATGTTCTTATTTAAAGATCGAAGTTCCCATACTTTGAATAATGCCGCTCCGTCACTTGAACATTAAAGTATCAGCCTCAGCGACTTCAAGCAAGTCTTATCGAAATCTGTTGGCTATACTTGCTACACCAGATGGAAGCGATGCTGAAGGTGCTTCACACTTTGAAGAAGTGATGGTGTATCTGCACGGGTTTCCAGACATGAGCGTGCATCCTACAAAAACGGACTTTGCTTCTCGCATGCCAGCCAAATTATCTGAATTTTGGCTGAATCAGATGAAGAAAGGGGCGTTCGTGACCTTTAACTTCGGCGGCGTTCCCGGATCAGACAATGAGCTGCGATTTACAGACAAAACCATCTCCCAAGAGATTGAGGATATGGTAGCAGTTTGCAAGTATATTCGCTCTCATCTTCTGAGTGGAAAAGGAAAGCTGCACGTCGTCGGACTCTCTACTGGGGCGATCTTGGGCGCTTTGCTGCGTGACAAAAAAGTATCCGACACCATCACAGTAATCGCTGGCTTGTTGGACTTGACAAAAGGCGTCCATTTTGATTTTAACAAGGAGCAACTGGAGCAGATTTCTACTCAAGGCTGGTGCTGGAAAGAGTTCTACCTTGAAGAAGGATGTCCATTGCCAAAGAATGTCGAGCTTTCTCTTGACAGTTGTCACCGCACAACCGATCTCACCAATGCGACTGCACCCTCAAAGATCTACGTGCGCTTAGACCAGCAATACGTCAAAGAGTATGTAGATGGTTCGCTGGATATCCGTAAAGCTGTGTCTGGACCAGATCTGCCACCACTGCTAGTCATTCATGGCGATGCTGATTATGACGTGCCATTTCCTAATGGTGAGGAGCTTTTCATAGCCGCAGCCGAGCCAAAGACGTTCCTAGCAATTCCAAACGCCAACCACCTGCTGTCAAATTCCAAGCACCTAAAGAAAGCTCTGCGTGCGATCAGAGAACACGTTGCAGTCGCGCACTTGCAGACCATTGCGAAATAAATACCGCTTGAAGCCAGCCATATGAGGGTACTCCTGAGAAGTCACTTGCACGACATCGCGCTGATTACGACGCTTTAGGTAGCGAGGATCAGCATATCCAGTCCGGGCGGTCCTTCCTTTTCTTCTTTTTTTCTTTCGCCTCCTTTCGCGGTGCTTTTCTTACTGTGGACTAACGAACTCTATCGCAGCAGTACACAGCGCTCACATTCCGGGGATCTAGTCTGATGGCGATGTCTGGCAAGTAAACAAAAAGAACTACAGAACCCTCAGAAGACTTCTAAATCAATTACTTCTCACTCTCCGTCTGTGATCGAAATAGCAAACTGACGCGCTACATCCGTCACCTGTCACTTGATTCGCAGAGAGGTGACTAGCGTGCTCGTACTTTTCTTCCACAGACAGCTCCAAGAACTTACTCTCGAACTGGGTGATATCAAAGGCGTAGCGCATCGTCGTGAATCGATTATCCTGAAGCGACTTCAACGACAACGATACGCCACGGAGATTCCAGCCGTAAGCCCTGGACTTGTCCTTGATGTGCGAGTAGCAGCCAGCTATCGGGGACGCGTTGATCTTGATAGGCGCTCTCGCGTATGTCGTGAGCGCAGAAAACAGCGAGAGCACTTGGACTCCCTTCTTGTTTGGCACCCCCTCCATCCTCTCCTTCACCGCACTCTAGAACTCCCAAAGAGATTCAACGTAGTAAAATACCAGACCATTTTGTGGAACACGTTTCGCCACGGAATCCATTTCTGCTCCCGTCGGCGCTATCTGGCGTAAGAAAGCCTCGCAACTGCAGCGTTGCCGCCACATCTACTCTGGCACGCATGCATAACTGCCTTGATGAGGTTTCTTAACGAGATCGTTATCAAGCCCTCCAGATGTGATCTGTACGTAGAGTTGGAGGCGTTCTTCTCTACGATAAGACGCGTCTGAGAAACAGTGGTCGAAGTGGTCTGGTTAGTGTAGTTGGGAAGAGGGAGGTCGTCTTCAGCCATCGAAGCATGTGGGTGCGCGCTGCGTTGGATCTTGTGTTGAAGAAGAGGGTCGCGTTCGGTCAATACGTGACGCTAGTGTAGCCTTTGTCTTGTTTGAAAGCGTACTTCATGATCGTACGAGGATTCTTCTTTCTCTGCAGCTTGTGCTCATTCTGTGGCTGGAGTGTCTTGAGTCTCCATTGCTCTCGTTTTGACGATCTTAAAAAGTCTTTTTTTTTGCAGAGATGTGTTCTTATTGGTCAAACCTCGCATCTTTTGCTTTTTTATACTTTTTATATTTTGGAGCGACCATCACTCCTATTTCCCTCTGTTCTGACGTCATTGGATGCGACGTCATACCCTTTTCATAATCGAATTTGCTATCACGTACGCATTCCTCCTCCAAGTCTCCGTCTCTTTGAAGCTGAATCAACAAGATGCCACACAAAGTCTGTCTCGTAGGATCTGGTAACTGGGGCTCTGCCATCGCACGCATCATCGGCGAGAACACGAAGAAGTTATCGGAGAAATTTGAGCGAAATATCAATATGTGGGTCTTTGAGGAGCAGGTGGAAGGCCGCAAGCTCACTGAGATCATCAACTCAGAACACGAGAACGTCAAGTACTTACCGGGCTACAAACTCCCGGAGAACATAATCGCTGTGCCCGACCTCTTGGACGCCGTGCGTGACGCCGATATCCTTATCTTCTGTGTCCCACACCAGTTCTTGGGTCGCATGCTGGTCTCTATCAAGGACCAAGGCCTCAAGGAAGGAGCCATAGCCGTGTCCCTGATTAAGGGTATCGACTTTGATGACAAGGGAGTTGTGCTGGTATCCAATCTCATCCGCAAGGGGCTCAATATCGACTGTAGCGTTCTCATGGGCGCGAACGTCGCCAACGAAGTGGCGGCCGGAGACTTCTGCGAATCTACACTCGGCTGCACCGACCTTCGTCATGGCGCGCTACTGCGTGACTTGTTCAATGCCCCCACCTTTCGTGTGGATGTGGCATTAGACCCACACGGCGTTGAGATGTGTGGCGCACTGAAGAACGTGGTAGCGCTAGGTGCTGGCTTCTGTGACGGTCTCAAGTATGGCGGCAACACTAAGGCTGCCATCATCCGTATCGGACTGTGCGAGATGAAAAAGTTTTGCTTCAAGTACTTTGACGGCGTCAAGGAGGACACTTTCTTTGAAAGCTGTGGCATTGCTGATTTAATCACCACGTGCTTTGGTGGTCGCAACCGCAAGTGTGCAGAAGCGTTTGTGACGCAGAAGACGACTTGGGAGGAGCTAGAGAAGACCATGCTTAATGGCCAGATGCTGCAAGGCACGCTCACGTCCAAGGAGGTGTACAGCATTCTGAAGGAGCACAACGCCTTGGACCAGTTTCCGCTGTTTACAGCTATCTATCGCATCGCTTTCGAAGGCGCTGACCCTGCTACTATCACGCAGCTAGATTGCTCGCAGTAGACAAATGACGATAGTACATTTCTATTCATTAGACTGAAAGGAGAAACCATTGTATGTTTGTTATTAGAGACCCGTTTCAAATCGTTGTCACCGCATCTGAGGAGGGTACTGTCCTCTCAACCAGCCACTCGTTTGTAATAGACAACTACACACATGGATGACAACAACTTTCCAGGCGTGTACAGGAAGCCTTTCACGCGCGATTACGAGCGTCTACGTTGCAAAATTACTCAAGAAGTATGCGAGCATCTGGACGACAAGGGATACGTGGTTATCGATGACTGCTTTGGCCATGGTTGGGCTAGTGCTTTGCTCGATGAGATGCGATGGCTAAACGAGAAGCAGCATTTCAAGCCAAACAAGACGCAATTCACACTGACCCAGAAGAATCAGCTCGGCAAACCTCAAGCGTTCTATTTTATCAAGCCTCATATCTTTGAAGCAGATTTGCACGATGTCGCATTAAGGACGAAGGTGCCCGAACTCGACGCGTTATTTCACTCGACGGAGTTGTTGCAAGTGTTATCGACTTATCTACCACAGTACGAGCTACAATTCAGCACTTCAGATCGGACCATTAAACTACAACGCAATGCAGGACACGGAGGCTGTTTTCCGTGCCATTACGACAACCCTGGAGCTCCTAACAAACGGAAACTTACCTGTTTATTGTATTTAAACGAAAGCTGGAAAGAAGGTGATGGAGGTGAAGTGCAGCTCTTTCCCTTCTTACAACCGAGTGTGACGGTAGCTCCCAAGATGGATCGACTTGTTCTCTTTCAAAGCGATTGGATGCTTCATCGCGTGCTGCCATCTCATTCAGAGCGGTATGTGCTCACAATCTGGATGGACGGTACCAAAGTGAATACACCGGAAGATTCACAGCTTCGTTTGACACAGAGCGATTTGGCTGATTGGCTTGGGTTTTTAAAGAGACTTCAGCGATCTCCTGTGCAGCGGTTGTTGTCCCGAGGCGTGTACGCAGAGGAATACTACGAGTCATTGATGGAATGTATGCAGAGTACTGCAACTGAAGGATGCACGGAGCTGCTCAAGTCTCATGAGACGCACTTGGAAAACGTCAAGCACAACGCACCTCTACACAACTTCATCGAACGACTCCGTGACGCCAGAGCAATGAATAGTGAAGAGTCTGTATACGTGAGTTAGTAGAATTTAAATAAAGCAGCTTGCACAATCAAGACCTCAGCTTGTCGACTATGTCAAGGCATTGGGACGATCAAAACCCCGTAAGATAAAGTGGCATTTCGCTGCATCGTACGAAACAACATTCCACTCGACACAAGGCGTCGCTTCTGGAGCTTGTCCTTCTTTGTGCATACGCTCAAGATGCCGAGCTTTGCTTTCTCCATAATGTGAGAGTTGCTCAAGTCTTGAGAACATGTCTGGAGATGATAAAGATAGTGGCCGAGAGGTGCCAACCTTTGTATCCTGCTTGTCGTCGGTGACCGTAAGATTACGCTGCTTTTTCTTCAGTAACCACTTGGACTTCTTGCTGATTGTTGGTTTGAATGACAGTTTCGGTGGTAATGGAGCAGTCTTCCGAGGCTTAAACATACGACCTACAAGCTCGCTGTCTAGCTTTCCGCTTCGAATCAGTGCAGCGCAGATCTACATGTAACGACACATTAAAAAAAGTCGACGCAAACCTTCTGGAACCAGAAGATGCACAGGATTCCCACCTTTTCGGACTTGGCATTAATTCGAGGCATAAAAGTTGTCTTCTTGTCTTCTCTGGCCCTCTCAATTGCTGCGCGAGCTAGCTGGCGCTGCTTCTTTGCCTCTCGGAAGGCAATAATGTCGTCAAGTGACCGTCGCATCATCTTCTTCTTTCGTTGGATGGCAAACGATGCGTTCATCTTACTGCACATTGTCATGAACCGCATACATGCCTGGGTGTGGTGGACCCCGTCAGCTCGAGAATGAGATGTTTCAGCAACAGGCTGGACAATCTCTGACAAATTGGCGTCACATCCAGCTCTCATGGCACGATTTTCAGATCGAACGATGTTGCCTTGACTACAAATACATGGAGTTCGTACACTCTTTTGGAGATCAATTGCTCGATCATGAGTCAATTCTTCCTCACGTCGCTTTTCCAACTGCACCCTTTGCTGACGTTTTCTGGCTAAAAGCGCTGCCTGTCGCTCAGCAAAAGTTGGAAATTGGCGCGTGATTTGTCGACTTTTGTCGTTCATTGTATGAGCACAGCATAATTCAATCCTCTCATGCGTCTCCGTTTCTCGTCTCTTAGCTGTCAGCCTGCGTGTTTTCTTCTCCTCGAAGATGCGGAAGCGAGCGGTCATCTGTGCTATCTCCTGCCTTGAAATGAATGCCACTTTGCTATGTTCGTGGGATAAGGTCTTAAGAAGCGCGCGCTGAGCAATTTGGTCCAACTTCAGCTTCAAAAACTTCTGTTTCGACGACCACAAAGACACACAATCTTCCATCGTTAAGCTACTGCGACGCAGTGAAAAGGGCTCACGCCGCGGGACTGTTTTGGTCTCAGTACCTCCTTCATGAGTTTCCACACCGATAAATAGCCGTTGCTGCAGTCGATCCAGTAATGTTTCGTCCTCCAAATTCGTCAATTGTAGAGCTGTAGGCGAAGGTACCGTCGAGTAGTTGCTGAGTTGTTCAGCGAGTATAGCATTGTCATCATCAGCATCCTTGTCATCTTCGGACTGATCCAGCCTGTCTTTATTGACTCCTTCATAATCGTGTTTATCATCATCGTAATCGTCAAAGTCGCCTGCTGGGACTTGAGGTGACGTGGATAAAGTGTAGAGCTTTCTCGACATCGTCGTAGTTGTCTGCATCGCTCTAGTTGAAGGCCTTCTCACAACCGTCTCAAGCGATCGCTCACGTCGCGTCGTTTCAATTCTGCTGTCGGATATATAAAAACAAATGCGAAAACGCTGGGCGTCACACTTGCTTTCGCTCTATGCGCATACTAGATGGTTTGATGATTCCAGGCCTATTGCGTCCTCTCGATACCATTCTTATAAGGCTGGAGGCTGGCTACTGCAAATACGTTAATCGGGTCCAGCACGCTTTTGATTCCCTGAATGGCTGCGATCGCTGGAAGTGACACTGCTTGTAAAGCCATGCCAGACGGTGCTTGCTTACGCCGTGGTGGTGCGACAGAGCACCTCGTTTCACATTATAGCAGCCACAGCAGCTAGCTCTGTTTCACGGAAAAGAGTCATCAGCTCATCGACGCCAAAGTAGTTGATACCGTAGTACACGTACATGCAGCCTCCAGTTTCGTAGACTCGTGAGATGCAGCAAGCAATAAGCGATGGGACGTTTACGTTGCGCTTAGCAGCCACCAAGCTGATAGACAGCTTGATATCGGCAATAAGTTGACGTGCGTTTGTCCATGGAACTGCTGTCTCGAAAGACTCACTCATGAAATAGCAGTTCAAAGCAAAGTCGCGGAGGTATGCAATGATGTACGTAAAAAATAGCCGCGTTTGCCGTTCTCCTCGCCACTGATCATGCCTTGCAATGGTATGGATGTGCTTCAGTTGCTTAGACACCTCCTGCTGACTACTTCCTTCGAGCAAAACGGTGGCAGCACACATTTCGTCTACATCAAACCCACGGATCTTCGTTATGTACGTCTTCTTTGCAAAGTCGAGCACGCCAGCGGTAAACTTGTTGACCGTCGACGACGTCTTAAGCGCCTGACCGAGCTGGAACTGTATATTATCTAGTAAATGCAGCGACGCTGGCTCGCACTCAGCACGAGTGACATCTTTGAGTGCTGCCAGTCGTGCTCAAGGCTCGGAAAAATAAGCGAATTGTACACTTGCACAGTGGGAAGCTCACGAAGACGCAAACTTACTAGAGTGTGAATACCAAAGAGCCCTTTCGACCCTATCATGGCGTGGGTCATATCGGGTCCCGTAGCAATACGAGGCACATTAGTAGTACGCTGCATTGTACCCTGTGGCGTCACCGTCGTAATATTCACTACGAGGTCTTTAATGTTGCCATATGTGTTCTGCTTCATGTCCAAAGCGCGTGTAAGCGATCCGTTCGCCGAGCGTCGAGAACTCCCACGCCCTTCTCCAAACGGAATGATACATATAAAATCTGCAAAGTTCTGCGTCACCCGCACCAATCTCTCCACTTGTTCATGGATGTGTGGGCCATACCACTGCATCTGGCACGTGCTCTACGTCCTTCTCATGACGGAGACAAAACGTGTCTTTGCACGTCTGTCTACATTGCACGCTTTTTTCAACATCAGTGCTAGTTTTCATACCGAACTCTTTGCTCGCCAAGCGTACATCTGTACACGACTGCAGCTTCATGGTATGCGTGACCCTGGGTAAACTCAAAAACGCCTTCATGCGTCTTTGGATCAACAGCATATGCGGCTCAAGAATGCGGAAGACTTCATCTACATCGCGATCTCAGTAGTCCGCGGTGAAATTGCATCGACGCACTAAGTGGGGTTTTCTCTCGTGGAGCTGTACTGAGGACCTAGCGCCACACCATTGCGCTTGCATCAGAACATGAGCCAAGTTCGAGAGGTTATACAGGCGTAGCAGAAGCGCGATGGTGGTCTTTATGTATTAGCTCTAAGCAAACAAGCTGTCGAAGAAGGCGTTTGCAAGAGCACACAAGTACACTCCTTGCAATATCCCGGCGACATTTCGTCAATGCTGGTGCGGTAGATAGGTCGGAGAGTATAAGACGATGTATATCTTAGACTGAAAATGTGAAGTGAGTAAGCCTGCATTTTATTCAATTGTCACTGATTTTCACTGGTACTTGCATGCAAAGACTTCAAATACTCCTTTCGTTTGTTCGTGATAACATGCGGGTAATCACCGAAGGTATTTTCGTCTAGCAAGTGCATAAACTTCTCATATTCCATTTCGTTCTGCTTTACCAATTCGGTCACGAACAGTGTCTCCATCTGGTGAGCTAAATCAGCACACTCGGGTCTTTTTTTTAACATCAGGATGTATTGCAGAATGTGATGTTTGTGGCTCACCTTCTTAAGCTCTTCGAGAAGCGCTTCGTGCTCTGGTTCATTATGGCCTTTCCGCGCGAAATCCTTCCACAACCGATACTTTGGGGATGATATGTCGACATTAATCGGAGGACCAAACTTGAATAAGCGTTTGATAAGATCAGCACTGGTTGGTTCAACATTGCGATAATACGTCAGCAGATCTTTGTACAATTCAGCTGCCAAACCCGACGTGGATGGATTATCTATTCCATCAGCAAGCACTTTGATCACATGATCTTCGGTATAACGCTTCAGCACTGCATCGATAAAGGCATGGCTGTCGTAATCGGACTGTCTTTTGCAGTACTCGTACCATTGTTTGAATGCCGGATGTTCCAAAAACTGGTCTTCATCAAGGCGGAGGTAGTCGAGCACTTTGGCAAGTGGAACACCCTCTTCGGTCCAAATCTCGAGTCGTCCGCGTTGCAGTTCTGTAGCAATCCGCTGATACTTCTCGAATGGGTCTGGGGAATACTTCTCGTATGGGTTTTTTGGGGGCCGCATCGCATTAGTTACAGTGTCACTAAGAGTATAGGGATTCGTTTTCGCCATGAGGATACGGATCCACCAGTGACTGTCCTCAGGATCCTTTTTTTGAGCAGTTCTGACCCACCACAGGAAATTCCGGTTCTTAAACAAGTCCGGAACGTCGCCTAGGTTCCATTTTTCAAACGATGCTGTGGTTGTGTAGTCCCGGTACCACTTACGAAAAGAGGCCCGAAAAGAATGAACCTTTTCAAATGCTGAACTCAAGCCGAAAGGAAGAGCCCTCTCCTCGCTGGACTTGCTCGTGTTGGCGTCGTTGTCAGACCGGAAGGCCCCCTTGGACGTACTGAGCTTGGTCACTTGGACATCTGCCGCTGCTTCAGATGCCAGAAGAAGTGCTAGACATAGCACTACAGCTTTCAAAAGGTTCATGGTGCAAGCTTGGAGTGTCAAAAAGAATATTGTGCAATGAAGGCTTTGCAGGAAGTGCAAGACGACACAAAAACCGTGACCGCTCAGCTGAGATTCAGATCGATAAAAATACACTGCTTAGCACTTTCTGCGCAGAACTAGATCAGTTTTCACGAGAGCTTGCTAGATCATTTCTTTTATCTGTGGATTTTTCTTGTATACTATATCTCCATGTGTTGTTATCTTCGCCTTTTTCTTGTAGCGGCAACTTATGCGCTCGCATGAGAAATGACTATCCACTTCCCTCCGCCTTGTTCGAGTCGCCATTCAATTTATCAAGATATCCATGTGCTTTGCAGAGAGACACATTTTACACGAGAGACAATGCAAATGTTCTACTGATGAAGCAAATTTTCCTTTTATCGCACAACACGAGCAATTACAGCAGCATGAAGCTCACTAGACCTCACGTTGACGATATTATTATTGTCATCGCTTTCTCTATTCGAACTCTATCTAAACACGAACGAGGCTATTGTAAGTCTCGACACAACTTGTGCTTTCGTATTGCAGATGCTCAACGGATGCACCAATTTTTCTCTTGTTGATAGTGACACATTGCTAGCGTGTCAATCTGTGAAATTTGTAGGTGCCTGTGGGATGGGCCTTAGGACGTGCTCAATTTAGCGATATAAGGATCAAAATTAAAGCGGAATTTTAGCACTATTGTCGAGTTTGACTTGAATTGTCAGCAAACTACAGACAGCACGACAAATTTGTGTGATTTGAAGGACTTTGAGGAAATTTTCACTCAGTTAAATTCAAGTCACACGCTGTAGCTGTCCGTCGCTGTACGAGGTGTCCACTGCAGGAAGTTGCAAAATCGTTCAGAGTCGGGCCTTGAGATCATCAAACAAAGATCGTCACTTCTGGTCACGATTCCTCTCTTGAAGAGTCAATGCTCCGACAACGTACATAAGTCACAAACTCAACTGCCATAGCCTTGACAGCGTGCGAACACAAGTAAGCGACCAAGCTGTAGCCAGGAAGCGCAATTCGACCGGCTGCGTGCCTGGTCGAAAGCTCGCGAGATTAAGACTAGTGGTTGCAAGGAAAGCGCAGCCAAGACGCACGTCAGTGGAAGCTTGCTGCGCCATATGATGCAGCAGATGGCCCTGCCATGCTGCCCGCAGACGCCGGTTCTGCAAGCCAGAGCCCTTTTTTTCTGGACCAGTTTCTGGCTGAGACTTCGGAAACACTAGCAGAGAAGCGAATATGGCGCATGATACCGCTGAGCTTCCAAGCCAAGTATCAAGCAGTGCTGTGGCAGGAGCTACGCTGGCATACGTGTGATAGACCAAGTGAGCTGCTATTTGGCCGACTTTAGCGCCCTGCATGAGCTTACTTGCAGCTTCGAAGCTTGAACACGAGCGTTCATACACAAAGCGACGCATAATTTGGAGCGATATGTACGCTTGGACGCAAACAATCCGAGTGCGAGCGGCATTGAAGATTGACCATGTCCCAGAGCAAGAAGCCGTTCGCCGATCGCTCGTACATCCGCAGCCATTACTTTGCAACTCCTGCATATCTCCAGCGCGAAGGCAGCAAGATGACCAAATGTTGTGGAACGAGAAGCCACACCAATGGAAGAGGTACGTGGTGTAGCAAGCGCTTGTATTGAGACTTTGTTGTGGGTAAACTTATGTTGGATCTGCTCTGTGGTCAGCCTCTCATCTACAAAGCTAGCGCTGGTGCTGTTTCTTCTGGCTGGTGATGTGCGTCAGTACGAACGAACAGACCCTGAGATGCGGCAGCTGCAAGAGAAGCCCTTTGTCTACAGCAAGATGCAGGTCGCGCTGTCGATGTCAACGTCGAAGCGAAAGAAGACGAAGAAGAGGAATCGCCCATACGGATACGTAGACCCAAGCTTCTACGACGTCAAAAATGACTGCCGTCGTGCGTATCTAGAATGACTGCAGTATTTCTGGAGTAGCACGAGGTTCCTGCTGTAGTCAGTTCTACTCCTCAAGTGAAAGCTCTTTCAGAAGCGCATAGCTTGTGTGGCAGCTGTCGATGCAATGGCAAAGCGGACTGCTTCGATAGCACGTGTGGCACACGAAGACTGGAGCGGTCGCGAAGGCATTAAAGGATATGCGTTAAGTCCGGTCAAGGAGTTGAAATAGGCGCTACGAAGGTGGTCTTCTTGGATGAGTTCGAGCGAGCGAACTCTGCATCGTATGCTTTCGTCACCTTGATGCCTTGTGAACACGAAGCTGTCAAAGAAGAGCAAGCGCGAGGGTGGCGCTGGTCCGCACCGAAGCTGAAGTACTGTTTCATGAGAAAGAACGTCACGGAGTGCTCCGCTGCGACCACGTGGAATGCAACGCGCTCGACTGGAATCGCAACGTGGAAGCGGCCATCAAGATGCTGGAGTTGCTTAAGAGGGAAATGTCGGTCCAGAGACGGGTGGAAGCTTTTAAAAGAACAAGGAACTTTCGACGAATCGCATTCATTGCAGCGTTCTCTTGCCTCATGCATACGACGTCGCTAGTGCTGCTTGCAGCCTCACAAGATACGTCGCCATCGAATGAGGTGTCAAGCTCGGTAGCAGAGAATACACTGGTACAAGCAATGTTCGCCGGCAGCATCTTCCACTACACGACATCGCAAGCCAACCCGGTGCTCTCCTTCTTCTTCTTCTCATCAATGTAGCAGCTGATAGAGCAGCAAGCAGTACCGTTTGTTTATTGCGTTTGTCATGATGATTGAAGCGTTAGAGCTTCGAATTGAACAGATAATGTTTATGGCATAGCTATGTGTGCTACCTGCACGCTCTTCCTTGCTATTGTCCGCAGCTACCAAGCAATTTCGGGGAGGAAAATAGCTGACAGCCGTAAGAGAAAAGCTAAGCGCAAATCAGATAGCAAACGAACTAAAGCTCGAGTGCTGGGCTTTGTTGATATCGAACTGGTCGGCGAGCGCACATGCATCGGTCTTTACTGTAAAGGACCTTGTAGGAACGGACAGAAATTGCTTCTTTGCTGAGCTATACTTGAAAAATTGCGATATCAGCTCGCTGCTTTCAATTTTCAATGGAGCTCTCGTTGAACTCGTAGGCAAAGCTGAAAAAACTCTCGTTGCTGAATCGCGGTCAGCGTGATTCTCATACAGTGCGCGAAATTTCAGCTCTTTTGCGGATTTGAGCAGTACAATGAAGTTGTCGCTACTGGATTCAGCTAAGGCTTGCAACGCCAGTGCTCGTGTCTTCTCCATCGAACCACCCGCAAGCAAAGTGAACTCCAGAGCATTTTGTATCAATTGACGATTTGAAGCTTTTTTGGAACGAACAGAGTTGTGCAACGAGACGAGGTGCTGCACTTGCCGCTGTTGGAGCTTTTCCTTTTGTTGTTGCAGAGAGAAATTCCGCGTGTGCTGCAATTTCTGAAGTTTTATTTGCCGAAGTTCATCAAGTCTATCCTGTCGGGGTTTATGGGCGTCGTGTGTGCTATCATTTCTTTCCATACGAATAAAAGCTGTCGAGGGGACTAGTGCGGACTTTGCTGGTGCAATTTGGAGACGATTCGAGACTTGATGTGGACCAGAAAGTCTTTCACGAGCCGGAAATTTGTGTCCTTTGCTTGGTATATCGTTGTGTATGCGAGGCGCAAAATGAGAGTGCAGACTGGGCTCAGCACTGCTTGAACTCGACGCGTCATCTGCGGCAAGTACAGTAGTTTTAACTCGAGTTCGAATTGGTACTCTTCCGTGCATAGTGAATGGAGCAACGGAGGCAGCTTCGGTCGTTAGTTTGTCATCATCTTTAAAGCCAAGGTGCATATTGGCATTCTGATCCTGTTCGTAGCTCGTACGATCGCTCCTCCACACCAGCTGTGCCAACGCTTCGTCGTCATCATCATCTTGACTTGTGCTGGATCCAGACTGCACAACAGCCGACGTTTTCACAAACTCGAAGCTAACGGCGGGTTTCGCGCTGAATGGTATCCGTGGCTCTATCTTTTCATGTAGTCCATCCGAAACAAATCCACTAGACTTATTACGAGTGCAAAGCGATGAAAGGCATCTTTCCTGCAAGTTAGAAGCCTTTGCAAAAGGATGCGCTTTGTCGCCTCCAGGGTATTGACAAGCTAAAGGAGACCCCTCAATTGGCTTTGCAACATCGATTGCTTTGACTCCCGTCGTGCGTTTTTCGTAGCTTTTGGAAGAAGACAAGGTGCAGCTCGATGGCGCCTTTGCTTCCTGATTGTCCGTTCCGTGATGGTTGCTGGCATTTGCTGTCTTAGTCATCAGAGTCTTCATGCTGCTTGTTGAGCTCGAAGGAGTGCGCACTCGATCGGTGTGTGCCCTCTTTTGAGTACTACACAATTCACTGGAGACCAGCTGATCCCTGATGGCGCTTTTATTCGGAAAAATTGGTTGCTCTTGTTGCTTTAACGACTGATCCTTGTTTGACCATTCTGTTGGCTTGGACATGTCCAGATGCTCAGTGGTACACCTTTGCACTTGTTTAACGTCATGACTTGCTTGCCGTTGACGAGCTTGCTGTTGGCGTTCTAGCAGCTCTTCGCGCTCAAGCTTCCTTGCAGTATACTCCAGTTCCCACCACACCCGCGCACCAAGCTTGTCTTTGTAGCTCATCACCGCACGCTTTGGCTTCTGAACTGATAGAACCTTCTCATTTATGGTGCTTAAGTCAATGCTTCCGCAAGGATCAAGCTCAGCAAGCACCACAGAATCTTTCTCAATATTCAACAAATCTGATTGCATCCACTCGTTTTTGCTGTCATTGCTTTTGGCAATCACTGCGCTTTCAAGGTCAACCTGGACTGCAGCTTTTTCGACTGACTCACTAGTCAAGTAAATTCTTGGCGCATCAATAAGCGATTGGGGGGACACGATCGTTGCTTGCACGTCGTTCTCAGCTAGACTAGAGCCAGAATCATTGTCACAAGTGAAAGTATGAGGAGGCAAAGCGAACATGTCATCTGCGGATTTAGAGACCGTGGTTTGCAATGCTTGATACTGTATCGGATCTCGTACTTGAGTATCAGAAGACCGAAGCAGCTGAATTGCATTGTCTTCTATATGCACATCGCCTTCATGATCAGCTTTACCGTTAAAATCAGAGACTCTTCCTCTGTCGCTTGTATGTACGTCCCCATCGACTTCATCCTTCGAGTCAGTATGTAGCCCCGTATGCACTGCATCATAGTTCTCTATTGGCTCTCCATCAGACAAAATACCTGTAGTCTCCAGCCCACTGCTAGAGCGTGTTTCAGAGTGATGTGGAAGTACCAACGTTCTAGGCACCTTGCCATCACAGCTTTGCCACACAAAAGCATGAGTCCCTACGCCCAAACTAGTATCTTGTTGCATGCGGAATTCGCGAGCTGCACTTGTGAGCTCAACTAAAGACGCCGACTCTACACCGCGCTTCAACATCATGTTCTGATGTAGTACATCGTTCGATGCCAGACCCGTCATGACTTCTGCACTTAGTCTTGAGTTGTCTTTGGCAATCTTGGCTCTGACATTTCTGTCGCCTGTTTCATCCCTTTTCATATCAATGAGTTCGTGCTCGCTCGATCTTTGTGACAGTCTTATCCTGGTCTCTTGAGACTTGCCAAATGAAAATATCGACCTTGTAGTAGTTTCCTCACCACCAGACAAAGCAGAAGGCACCAGATCTAGACTGCCTTGATCGTTTTGTAGCTCTGAAGCAAGCTCTACACAATTCGTCACATACTCTAGCAAATTGCCAACCGCATATTGGTTGCTCTCCCGTGTCTTTGACCCTTTTGTGTCCGTAAACAGACATCTAGCGTATTGGCACCCGTCGGAGCTTGATACTTCTGGAATACTGTCGATAGACGTATACAAAGCTTTCGCGACACTTTCTGCCTCACGTTGGTTGTCATCAATTCTCTGCTCTTGCTCGACTCTCATCGTAGTGGGCGCCATTTGTTGCTGATTGCTACTGTTCATTTCCATAACCACCGCCCAGCCATTGTATGTTGCACCTGTATCTCGCAATGTCGGCAATTCCTCGCAAAGCTTCTTTATTAAATCACCCACGCTTTTGACAACTTTGACTCGACCTGGGCAGACATAGAGTAATATACGATACTTGGTTCTTGCGTTTTCGTCACGCAAGTTATCGCGCTTTTTCGGCGGAAACCAGATCACGGCTTGCTCACTACCAGACAGAGGCGATGCTGTTGAAAAGACGACGCAACTAGTAGCTGCATTCACTACTTGGTTGTCGAATCTCACAAGCTTCATTTCTAGCGAGTCAGACACGATTCCTTCCAAGTCCCACGGCAAGTCAGCAACTTTCAGCCTTGCTAGAGGAGATCCTTGCAATAGCTTGTCATGTGGCTTGCTCTGCAACACTCTCAAAAGTTTTCGAACTTCCATCGGAACATCAGCTTTGAGATGCTTCATGACTTGTTGTCCGTAGCGGTGCGCATCTATCACCATTGGTGCTAAGACAGACTTTGTGCCGACTTCTTGCGCGGTGAGTGGAGACGAGGAGAGGACACGAGCAGCAAAAGCCAAACACGTTGCGAGGGATGCTGTTGGACATAAGGTCTTTCCCTTGCGCATGTTGACCATGGAGCACCAAACGAAAAAACGACTTTTAGTGCGATATATTTACTCGACCCAACAATTCTTAGTGTTGGGGCCGCTTGTCAAGTCTAATGATCAGTTTCTCGTTCTTCTCGCATTCCTTTTGAAACTCGCGGATTGCGTTTACGTACAATCGTTCTTGTTCAAGTAATAGTTGGTACTTGCTATCGAGTGTTTCGACGCTGGACTGATAATTGTCTCGTGCAGTTTGCTGCTTGGTGACGGTGCCTTGCACGCTTTGAATAATGTTTTCAATCTGCATGAAAAATGCTTGTGTTGCGGTCTTGGAGCCCATCGCAGCGTCAAAGTTCTCGTGAATACTGTTGATCAGTGAGACCTCTTTCTCCAAGAACTCGTGTGTGGTTTTTAGCGTGTTATAAACGCAGTAGTATTTACGCGTTTCATCGAGCGTCAGAGCCACTTCGTCATAAAGCTCCATGAACCGCTTTTCGTACTGCAACACTTCAATGCGGGTGGGGATCTCGTCAATCTGCTTCATCTTGAGATGCACCTCGCGAGTCTCTTTGGCTACAGCAAGCTTCATACCATTGTGCTGCTGGGTTATTTGAGCATGCATTTTCTCGATCTCGTTCAGCCGCAGAGCTTCCTTGTCCTCACACTTCGTGTCGTCTGCCACCCGTACTTTCAGTTTCTCAATCTTCTCCTTCAACGATTTTAACTCGAGCCGACACTTTGCTCGAAGATCGTTCCTCTCCCGTTTGAGCTCCTCATTGTCTCCCAGTAGTTGGCGTAGGTTCAGTAGATGTACTTGGGCGGTCGCATCCTTTGGTAGTTGCGTTTCGACCTCTTCCATTTCCCGTTTGATAGCAGAAAGCGCCTCGTCAAGCGCAGATGCTTGTGCAGTGCACTCCGTCGTCTTGGCGTCCAAGCTCTTCTTTTCTTCGATCAGTTGCTGCACTTGCAGCTCATGGTCCTTCAACTGTGATCGAACCAAGCAAAGCGGAGATTGCATGCTCGAACTTACACCTACTGCATTTTGCTTTTCCTCTTGCGCAGAAACAACTTTTTCGAGCAGCTTCGCCTCGCGCTCACGCCGTTGGTTCAATAAAGCTTGTTGTTCCTTCCTCGCCTGCTTCATCGCCTTCTGATATTGCCGGTCAAAATTTGCTGCCTGTGGACCACTCTTCTTTGTTCTTCCCACCCTCTTCATACTCGCTCTTCGTGGTTTCGCCACTTCACCTAAAGCAATCGCAGCAGCTTGACTCGCAATCTGCGCCATGAAGTCTACTTGGTTCTTTTCTTCTTCTTGTATCTCCATCGTCGATTCTTCATCTTCATCGACAGCAACAGAAACTCTCTCTCCGTACTCTAACAAGCAGCGCTGGATCAAAGCATCCTCCGATTCTTCCTTTTCTCCTTCAGCCGCAATATATTGCCACTGTCTTTTCAGCGCATACACTTCTAGTACCAACTCTGCCTCTTTCTTCAACGGTGCGATACGTTTCCGGTCTTCATGTGGGCTCATAACCTTCAAAAACGCTTTCTTCTGCCGAATCTTCTCGAGGTGATGAGCTTCTTGCTCTTCATCTATCAACCATACAACGAGTTTCTGCACTGTTTCAATATCGCCAAAGTCTTGAAGCAGTAACTGATGAGGCTGGATGGCCACTGGACAAACGTAACTCAGAGCTTCCACACAACGCACCACCTCTTGTGCGAGCCCTAGACGAGACTTCATCTTATCGTGGGGCTGGAATAGTACGTCCCATTGTACTCTCCCATTCTCAGCGTCTTCTCGACGTACGATTCGCTGCAGTAACCACGTGATACCGCTCAGTACGCGGTCGAAGGCGCTGTAGGAGTTCACATGGGCCTTGGGAAATCCCGCGGACTCTAGAGCTTGCAAGGTACAAGACAACTTGACCGAAGCTTCTGTGCCGTACTGTTCGGCAAAATCATAAGCGTCGAGGATGGAAGGGGAAGCGGTGGAGGAAGAAACCAGCGTTGAGCTGAACATGATTGAGTGCGAAGATTTTGACCTGCAGATGATGTGTCGGAATAGATTCGACTTGTTATCAAGTTAAATTATAAGATGATTCTCAGTATATATTAAGGTGATTATACTCGACCAACAAGTGAAGAAATAATGAGTGAAGATGCATAGGTTTTATTCGTCATTGGGACATAAGAGTTGTTATCATGTCGTGTTATAATACTTGCATATCGAGACGTAAGTGAATGTGCGCGCTGACAGCGTCTGGTACGACATGTACCTCAGCATGTTCGTTGGTAAGCTAAGCAGCTGACTTTAGCGTAAATTAAGTATACAGGATTGAAGAAAGGTTACAAATGCGCAGACAAAATACATTCCACACATGTTGTGTTTTGGCGGGTACAGCCGTTGTAACAGGGCACACTTGCATCACAAACGGCAGCACCAAAACTGGGATCTAGCATTACACACTGCGACATCGAGACTCGACTCCACATCTGTTTTGGGTGTTCGTGGGCTCTGTTGTCTCCATTTTCACCGGCGCCCTTCACTTGTCTACTTCAAATATCCGAAGAGTCTTTAAAGTTCCAGTCATCAATATTTTGCGCCACACCTGCATCGAGACGATGGGCAGAGAGCAGACGAAGTTCGTGGCGAGCGTCGCACTCTTCATGTGCCACGACCTGGCGACTGCCAACTTGTATGTCGTCGGCGGCAAAAGCGACCCATACGTGGTCTTCACAGCGGACACATGACTTAGATAAGCTCATGTGTCGTGGTCGCCGCCCGGAAGGTTTCTGTCTGAGCTGGGTGAGTGGGAGAGCGAGTCCCTTGTTGCACAAGCGATTAAGCAACGATGATCTCATAGGCTCAGCGGTGATCCCTTTGGCGCTTTTTGCAGACGGCCGGCATTGGGGGATGTACAGCACGTGTTGGATGGAGTCAGCGTGTCGATCAATGTCACCAGAAGTTTCTATGAGGAACTAACGTACGCAAATATTTTGACTGTATAAGCCTCGCGACATTCACGGGGATAGAGGAAAACTTAATGAATTGATACTTTCACGGATGAAACTATATAAATGACATTTGAGTTTAGTAGCGTTCAGTAGCTTGCAGATATGGAGCTAGATCGCCACCGCCTTCATCGATGTAAGTAGCAATGTGCAGCTCGCAGGAAGCCTTCGGATGGGTTATTGACTGGGCAGTGATGTAAAAACGCGGAGAAAGGCTTACTGTCCACTTCTTGTCACGTTGCAGATTGGCATTGGGTAGAAGATCGTCATTACTACTTGTGGCCGTGCCTGCTGCTACGTCAAATCAAAGCGTCAGCTGGAACCTTTTCGATGGTATCGTATCTCACCAAAATCTTCAGCAAGATAAAACGCACTGGGTGGCGATCTTCCGACCTCTTCTTCAGATTATGAGCAGAAAGGTACGGTGAATTTGGTTAGCTACATAGCACCTTGTGGGGCCCACAATTTGTGACGCATGCTTAGTTTCAGGATGCGGTGGCATGGTATAAATTTCACCATGGGGCTTAGCAAAGTTGCAAGTTGGGCTTCGTGACCGTAGCTTACGGCACAAGTGCCCGGTTGCGCCGGAAAAAGCAGTCCTAAACTGAGTCGTGGGGTCGTAGGATCTTTGTAAGATTGTGATTCATGAAATTGATCCGCCCCTTTGAGCATATATGTATTTGCACGGGTAAAAATCGATTGTCTTTGATATAGAGCTATGGGACGGTCTCAGGTACTTATTATTCCATAGAGTGAATGCAGATGTCCATTGCAGTGCTGCTCACTTTTGACTGCACTCTATCACTGCCATCTGCCCATGTCCCCTATCCTCAACCCCCTACGTCGTCCAGCCGTGTTCTTGCTTCTTTTCATTTGTCCAGCACAGGTCGAGCAACATGCTAGTCATTCGGTGATAGGGCGGGCAGTGATACTTCACGTTGGGTGCACTTAAACGAACCGAAGCAGAAATCTCAACGCCAGGAGTGAGACCAGAGCTCTGCTCCACAACGCCTTAGACAGTCAAACAATCCGGAAGTCGTCGGCCGCAAGAGCAAAAAGGGACAAGACGAGCGAACATTCGCCCGTCCCTGCTGATGTTAAGCGCCAGGCCACCACCAAATTGCCCATCCGCACAACCTAAACCATTATTAAAGTCGAGCTGTAACCCGCTCAACATGAGCCGCACGGCCACCAACAAGACCACGGGCCATGCTCCGTCCACCCTAATGCTAGAACGGATGCACGAGGCGGCCACCGATTTGGCCATTTTGGCCACCGCTACCCAAGGCTGGCGATTTATCAATGAGCGCAATGGCACTATGCTCTACGAAATGGCAGGACGTAACTTGCCTCCAAATGTCACGACAGCCAGGAAGTTCGGACGCGGGGCAGGCCATTCATCTGATTATTACCTCGTTCGAGCTGTGACGACAGTGCACTCGAGCGTGTCTGCGATGCTGGATCTATTGCATTCGTCAACTACTGACGAATTTCGGCTCGTCATGAAGCAAGTTTTCCAACAACATTTCGAGAATGGTGTCACGTTGGACAAGTTGACGTGTACCACCCCGCCACCATTTGCAGAAAACCCCGATGCTGGAGCAGATGGTGCGAGGCAAAGTTACTCGGAGGATGACTCGTACTCGGTCAATTGGTTGACACTCAAAGCACAGGCAAAGCTTGGAAATGTCGAAAACAACCGAGATTTCACACTTGTTTCCTATCAGGATGCCTTCTCTCGACATGCGTCAGGTGCTTTGGAAAGGGTTGGACGAGGAACAGCAAGGATCAGTTCCAACGCGGTGGATTATCAGCCACAGAACAGATTGGTTGGTGTGCACGTGCTCAGTAGCGTCAACTTTCAAGAGGTCCCGGAATTGCCAATCCCAAAATGTACAGACAGGCTGCACTTTCGGAATTCCGGATTCGTTATTGAAGAGACTTCAGAGCCCAATGTGCTGAGACTTTCCTTGCTGCTGTCGCTATTGCCCACCAAAGCGACTTTGAAGTATGCTAGAAAGTATCAGCGCTGGCTACAGACGTTAGTGAGTTGTGCAGGTAATTTGGCGCATGTGTTGAGACCAGAAGTGACCATGCACTGTTTGAGTAGGCTCACGTGGAAGCAGAGTGATCACTGCTTCATGTGTCTTAAGATGTTCCGCACGTTCCGTCGGTGTCACCACTGTCGGTTTTGTGGCGAGGCAGTGTGCGGCGCCTGTTCCAGCATGGTCAACATGAGTGGATACGAGGTCACTGACGGTAGCGGCAGTACACTGGCCGCCTGCGCAGCCAATGCTCTAACGTCTTCGCAGCGCAATGAGCCCATGAACGCAGACTTTAGTCAGACTGGAGATGTTTGGCAACCAGTAGGAAGGGATGGGACGGACATGTTTCGAAGCAGCAGTGGAACGCGCAATTTCCGAGAGGCCCGGGGCTGCAGCGCGTGTGTTGCGGATTTGCGTCACGGTCTCACAGCTTCTGCTGTGGTAAAGACTCGGCGAAACTCCGGGTCAAGTAACAATGACGGAAGCAATTTTGTCGGTGAGAATTCAATGCTCGCACGTTCGAAAATCGACCTGAGTCCTAGCAACGATGATGATGAAGTTTTTTCATACGATAGCTCCGACGACGTCAACTATGAACGTCGTTTGGGTTCTATTGCGACGTATATCCCGTCGGAAGGTGGCACTGGTGCGGTAGTGGAGGAGTATGTACCATTTAGTGCCAGTAGGCTGGGGCTTCACGAGCCAGTAGACGAATTCCCAATACTGTCCGAGGAACTGCAGGATAAGTTTCCAGCAGCCGACGAACCGGCCCCACCGCGCTTCCGAAATGTGTCCGATCCGGACCAGCTCCGTCGCGTGCGCAATGTGTCGGACCCTGATCTGCAGCAACGTCTTAAAGATAAGCACAGCATGGTGTCAATGTCCACAGCGAGCAGCTCATTTTCACGCTCGTCTCATGATCGCTATACCAACGACAACGCATCACAGTACTCGCGTGGCACCAACTTTTCGGCCATGTCGGATGAACTCTCGGCATGTGATCTCTCTCGTGACCCCGACATCCTGGCTCTTGCCGGGCTGATACCCAGACCTTCAGATGACCAATTTGAACCTGCCTCAATACAGCGACCACCAATGCCTCGCAGAAAGAATTGCGAGCAGGTTCGAGCTCTTGAAGAGCCAGAGATGGAGATAGAGCCAGAAGTTGCGCACAAAATAAGAGGCCACTTGGAAGAGGACTCTTTTAATGGAAGAGTTACCACCTCATCGTGGTCTGTCAACAATTGCGGTGATGCACGATACCGTAGCAACACAGCCAATACACGCGACGGTCTTGCTGCGCCCCAAACCAAGATGCTTCGTCCTGCAGATGTTCTTCGCCATCGTAGCTTAACCGCTGCCGCTTCCACCAGGAATCTCGCTGCGACCGCTCCGTCGTCGTGTAAAAAGAACTTGTACGAAAATTCTGACGCTGTAAACTCCAGCATCCAGCCTACATTGACTAGCTCCAAGCAAAGAGATCGGCCAACACCTGCGGAAGCGTCTAATGAAAGCAGCGCTCGCTTTGAAATGAAAACTGAGTCTTCAACCACAATAGCTGCGACCGTAGCAGCTAAGACCACCGCATTGACAGAATCAACCGTGGCACAGCAAGACCAAGCTTCGTCCAATTATGACAGCAATGAACTCTATATGGCTTCCATAGGTCAACAAGGCTATGTACCGAGACCCACGCACCGGATGGACCACCTGTCAGCTTCGATTCTAGGGGGCAACATCGTACCAAATGACTCGGATCGCAACAATGTGATTCCCTTACCTCGACCTGGCCAGGCGCCAGCGAATTTCGTCGTTTTCTCCGACTCTAGGCGCAAATCCATCTTTATGCGAGCAGATGACGGTCACGATATGATTCCGCTTGATTTCTAGTCGACGAGTGCCGCTGAGGTGCGAGTTGTAAATGCTCGAACGAAGAGTTATTTATCACTTGAAGAGTGTTGTATTGCGAGATAAGCCAAGCAATAACAATTATCATAATTCTTTTCATTGAGAGCGTAGAAATGCTTAATGGCGCCTCGTATTACCTTAGTGTCTTCGACCTCAAGGAAGGCTATCCTTTTGAAAGCTTGAGTCTGTGAGATTAAGCATGTTGATGGCCGTGTTCACGTGGTAGATCCCGTTGCACTGGACGTGATAGCAGAGAAGTACTCCGTGGCATTCTTTTTCTTGGAACTGTGCTTTGGCTTGGTTGTCAACTAGCGCCACATTACTACACATTACTCGCGAAAGCTTACTCTGTCGTTGTTTTCATGAAGGGTACAATATTGGGTCAAGAAACATTTGAAAGACAGAACGCAGATATATTGTAGCTACGCGATTAGTGTGCGGCAATTCGACAATTTCACCAGTAAAATTCCTCCACGGGGCTGCCGTCTGCATCCAACAGACTAATCTGTAAGAACATGTCGCTCTTGGGTGATCCCACTCCGCCCACCTCGTCTGGCAGCACCAACGGGTAGCTGCAGATCTCACAGTTTCTGTTTCCGGCGTATAGCGTCAATGGAATCACCGCCGACCCGATCAAGTCGCCTTCGTTTCGCATGCTGTAGTCAAACACCTGTGCAATCAGGAAATCGTTCTCCCACTCGTCCACCTCGAATTCAAACTTCTCAGGCGGCGACCAGTGCGGGTCCAGGCTACTCTTGACGCACGAGCTCTTCTTGCTTACGCCGTCTAGTGTGAGCACCACGACCGCGCTGCTCTTGCCATTCTCTTCGTTTGTAGCCACCAGGTCGTGGCACTTAAATAACACCACTTTCACTGTGAACTTGTCCTTCCTCATTGCGTCTAATGTAAAATGCGGCCAGTCAAGTCGCAAGTGACCTTTGTGTAACGTCGTCGACATGTCGAATCGCTGTGACGACTACACTCGGTGGCATATTTTGTATCATGACCACAAAGATGGGGCCACTAGCCATGATTTAGTGTGCATAAAAAGCATCGCGATAAACTATTATAGAGAGCAGCACCTCCTACAATGTCCAGGTCTACCTAGGTGGACTTTTCCCCATCCCCTATGTTTCATTTTATCCTTCGAAAAGCCCGAGTCCTAGCGTGATTGGTGGGCGTGTCGCCTGACAGATCCAGATGGCAGCGGCATCTGGTCAATCTTTACACGCTTCGATGTCTGTAAAACAGCCTCCCTCTGCCCGACTCGACCGACAAGACCTTCGCTGACCACTGTTATTCGGACGTGGAAAGCATCCGTATATATCAGTCACAGAGAGCACAACACGGACTCGTTGAAGTCTTTGATCTCGCCGGATACTATCAACTCAAAAGTGAACTTCGTGAACAGATGGTAGTCAACGCCGGCGTGATAAGTCGTGAGCACTTCAAGAAACACTTTCAACTCTAGACACTGATGACGTTTGGAAGGCTTGGTAGCGACCTCACCAAGAAACACAGGAAGAAGAAGGAAGGAACTTTTGTAAATATGGTCGTGCGTGCGCGCAAGAGACGAATGTGACAGAAGCGCTGCAGATGCAAAATATTCTTACGCCAGATGGCACTGACCGGAGCACACAGTGGCATGGCCAGAGCATATTCAAGAAAATTCGACGTTCCACATCGGTGAAAGTTCCAGGGTGCGGTGAAGTAGATGATGGCGGAGATGTCTAACGAGAAGGGAGGCCAGTTATTTTCACTATTTACTGCGTCCACGACGTACACGAGAGCGCACATCAAGCTCAGTGCGACGACTACTCTGCATGGTATTATACCCATATGAAGAAGCAAGTTGAGAGCTGCAACTGGAACCTGCGGGGCGTATTGCCGTCCGTTTAAGGAGAACAAGTGGACGGTGATGTGCCACGACTTTGATAACTCTCAGTTTGAAACCATGCGTCAAAGGAGTAATGATAAGAGCGTGTTCGTGGAGATGGCAGTAGAAAGGAAGTACCAGTCCGCTAGTCGCCACTTTGTCAATCAAATATCGAGTGACAGATATGGTGCGTCAGTTTTGATGTATCGATCACTGACGAAGAGCGAGAAAAAGACCGACAAGAACTTTGTTGATTGTCACGCGTCGTAACAAGCGCGATATCGTGCAAGTGACGTCGAAGGAGTGCCGCCTTACGTTTGGCTTCAAGCGATTTTACTGTTTGGGACGAGGCTTGCAGAAACGACATCTTGATACGAAAAGACCATTGCAGATGCCGTCGTTCAGGATCGCGAGCTACATAAAGTGCCTGGAGCGACTGCAGTACTTCTGGCGCAATGTGATGTTCCTGCTGAACTTCAGCGCGGAGCGGTCATTTCTCAAAAGGAGGTTCTTCCAGAAGTGTATGGCTCGTGTGGCGGTCGATGCGATCGCGATGTGCATTGTTCCGATGGTGAGCACGAAGATGTACGTAACATACGGGGACTGGAGCAATTGCGCGACGGTGGTGTTCATGAACGAGTTCATGGCGAACAAGCTCTACTCGCAGTGCTACCAGACGTTTTCTACGCAAAGCAAGAAGCAGCGGATGGAAGACGCACAAGGGTGTGGTGGTAGTGGACAAGATAGCGGTGGCTGGGGATAACTTAGAATTGCCACGAAGTGCTCCGCTGTGACCATATTAAGACCGCGAAGCGAATGCGGCCATCAACATGCTGGCGCTGCTCAAGAGTGAGCTGTGCGGGGAAGGACGCATGGAATTCTTTAGAAGGAAAAAAGAAACGTAGGGGTGGAGAAATATTCACCCAGGTAGATCTGGACATTGTAGGAGGTGACATTGTCACTGCTCCCAAGATAATTTGACGCGATGCAACGCAATCTTCCAGTGACGGTATCATGAAGCTGTTACGATACCATGGAACTGACTCTTCCATGAACTTTTGCAAAAATATCGAGCTTTCTCGACATAGTCCTAGATGATTGCATCGCTCTAGTTTAAGGCCTTCCCACAACCGTCTCAAGCGATTACTCACGTCGCGTCGTTTCGATGCTGTTGTCGAATATATAAGCAAACGCAAAAGTGCTAGGCGTCACACTTGCTTACGCTCTATGCGCATACTCGACGGCTTAACGATTCCAGGCCTATTGCGTCCTATTTTTATACGGCTGGAGGTTAGTTAGTGCAAACACGTTGGTTGGGTCCAGCGCGCTTTTGATTCCCTGAATGGCTGCGATCGCTGGAGGTGACACTGCTTGTGAAAGCCATGCCAGACGGTGTTTGCCCACGCCGTGGTGGTGCGACAGAGCACCTCCGTTTCGCACGATAGCAGCCACAGCAGCCAGCTCTGTTTCACGGAAAAGAGTCATCGGCTCATCGACGCCAAAGTAGTTGATACCGTAGTACACGTATACGCAGACTCCAGTTTCGTAGACTTGTGAGACGCGGCAAGCAATAAGCGGTGGGACGTTCACGTTGCGCTTAGCAGCCACCGAGTTGATAGCCAGCTTGATATCGGTAATAAGTTGACGTGCGTTTGTCCATGGAACTGCTGTCTCGAAAGACTCACTCATGAAATAGTAGTCCAAAGCAAAGTCGCGGAGGTATGCAATGATGTATGTGAAAAAATAGCCGCGTTTGCCGTTCTCCTCGCCACCGATCATGCCTTCGTGACGCTTGGCAATGGTGTGGATGTGCTTCAGTTGCTTAGACACCTCCTGCTGACTACTTCCTTCGAGCAAAACGGTGGCAGCACACATTTCGTCTACATCAAACCCACGGATCTTCGTTATGTACGTCTTCTTTGCAAAGTCGAGCACGCCAGCGGTAAACTTGTTGGTCGTCGACGACGTTTTAAGCGCCTGACCGAGCTGGAACTGTGTATTATCTAGTAAACGCAGCGACGCCGGCTCGCACCCAGCACGAGTGACATCTTTGAGTGCTGCCAGTCCGTGCTCAAGGCTCGGAAAAATAAGCGAATCGTACACTTGCACAGTGGGAAACTCACGAAGACGCAAAGTTACCAGAGTGTGAACACCAAAGATGCCTTCCGACCCTAACATGGCGTGGTTCATATCGGGCCCCATAGCAACACGAGGTACATTAGTAGCACGCTGCATCGTACCCTGTGGCGTCACCGTTGTAATATTCACTACGAGGTCTTCAATGTTGCCATATGTGTTCTTCTTCATACCCGAAGCGCGTGTAGCGATCCATCCACCGAGCGTCGAGAACTCCCACGAGTCTGGCTCATGTCCAAGAGTGAGTCCTCGATGACGTAGCCGCTCATGCAGATCCAATCCAGTAATACCTGTTTCTACGACTGCGACTAAATTTTCTCTATCCACACTCAATATCCGTCGCATTTCGCCCATATCCAGTGATACAATTGCCCGTCGCTCCTTTGGGTTACACTCCAGAGCGTTCGTCACGTTGGTCCCTCCTCCAAACGGGATGATACATATACAACCCGTAAAGTTCTGCGTCACCTCTTGCACTAACCTCTCCACTTGTTCATGGGATGTGGGCCATACCACTGCATCTGGCACGCGCTCTACATCCTTCTTATGACGGAGACGAAACACATCCTCGCACGTCTGTCCATGGCCATGTCGCACGCGTTCTTCAACACTAGTGCTAGTTTTCATACCGAGCTCTTCGCTCATCAAGTGTATAAACTGCAGGAGCTTCGTATAAGTTTCTCCATGCTCTTCAAGTACATTGCATAACTGCAGCTCCTCGACACACGTGACACTGGGTGGACTACGACGTTCAATATCCAGTCCAAGACGTTTTTCAGCCCATGGCAGCAGAGAAGGAAGTGTGCGATCTGGCGCATTGGCGAACACTTCAGCGTAGCGAGCGCCTGAGATTTCGATCACTTTCTCGGCGTTTACGAACAATTTGGTGTCCTGAAAGCCCCATCCATTCCAACGCGTACATGGACTCAGTACTAGTGGTGGCGGCAAGGAGGAGGAAGAAGATGGAGGTGATTCATGCCCACCTGAAGCGATGTGGCGCAGGATGGAGCGCATTCGCGCCACGGAAGGCGTCGCATCCGACATATCAATATATCAAACTGACTAGAAAACGACAACTTTGTGGAATTAGAGACACTTTTAGTCTGGATAAGACTGAGTCTGCTTACTAAAGGGAAGAATATTTATGACTAAATCGGTGACAATTTTCGCCATCTATTGCTGGAAAGGCACTCTGACTTGGCTTGCCGCATCGCGAACCCAAAGGGGGCTGTACGGATGATGCACCATTTAATTTGCACCGCCAGACGCACACTAAGCACAAAAACATCCACAGCTCAAGACATGTTATGACGGTGATAAAGCTCTTAGCACACACTGAGCGTAAGCCACAGAGACAGAAGTTTGCTGGCGCCATCTTGGAGAACGCTTTCAAGCAGACTCCACCGTCACGTGTCGCCTGAACACCATTTGCCATGACTCTCTTCTTCAAGACCAGATCCAACACAGTGCCCATGCGCTGAACCAGGTCCAGATTGAGTGTCAATTTCAAGGCGCTTCGATGTCTGAAAAACAGTCTCCCCCTCCCCGACTACACTGACAAGATCTTCTTTGACCATTGCAGAGAAGAATCCCATTTGTGGAAAAACATTCGTGTATATCAGTCACAGTGAGAACAACAAGGACTCGTAAAAGTCAGCAGCCTCACCGGATACTCTACTCCTTCGTGAGAAGATGGTAGTCGACGGATACGTACCAGACGTCGTCATTGAGCATGACCCTGGAATGTAGGCGCTATGTACTGCTGTGAAAGAGGTCCTTCATTCACACCATAGTTGGTGCTGTGTAAGCATGTCAAAGAAGGAGAAGATGTAGAGGAACAGGTCGGTCTGGATTTGCCGATTTCCGCCACCTAAACGTCGTAACGAGCGCGATATCGTGCAAGTGACGTCGAAGAAGTACCGTCTCACATGTTTGGCTTCAAGCAATTTTACTGTTTGGGACGAGGCTTGAAGAAACGACATCTTGATACGAAAAGATCATTGCAGATACCGTCGTTCAGGATCGCGAGTTACATAAAGTGCCTGGAGCGACTGCAGTACTTCTGGGGCAATGTGATGTTCCTGCTGAACTTCAGCGCGGAGCGGTCATTTCTCAAAAGGAGGTTCTTCCAGAAGTGTATGGCTCGTGTGGCGGTCGATGCGATCGCGAAGTGCATTGTTCCGACGGTGAGCATGAAGACGTGCGTGGAGTACGACGACTGAAGCAAGCGCGATGGCATCAAAGGACACGCGCCTAGTCCAGTAAAAGGGCTGGCAGGAAGTTGCAAAAGCGCACGACGGTGTTCTTGAGCAAGCTCATGACGACCAAGCTCAGTGCTACCAGATGCTTTCATCTGTTGCTACGCAGTGGATGGAAGATGCGCGAGGTTGTGGTGGTGGCGGACAAGACAGCAGTGGCCGGGGACATCCTGCAGCAGCTTAAGAAAGGCTACGGAGTGATTTACTGCGCACTGCTGGGATCGCGACGTGACCACGCGGCCATCAACATGAGCAATCTCAAGCCATAGAGGCATTTCGAAAGGTAGAGTAGGTGTGCGAAAGAAACAAAAGTAGGCACAAGAAAAGGTTCACTTAGGAATCAAACAAACCTGCGAGAACTGCTGGCAGGCAATCCTGGAGCCTGCGCAATGGGTTGCGCGAGACCCCAACCATAGTACACCAATCACCATTGAAAGATGTGGTTTTCGATGTATCCATATCCAAGGAATCTTTATACGCGTCGTTTCGGATCGTGACATTTCACTCCTCTCAAGTTTTCATGGGGGCAGCATCTCCATCAAGTTTAGTAGATTCCGCGCTACATGGAGACATTCAGCAACTCAAATTAACTTTACGCAGTCACAATGCCCCTTCTAAGGATGTCACTGGCTCGGCGTGGGAACTAGAGCTGGAAGAAGCTCTGCACACTGTGGTGGCCGCGGAATTAAAGTCTTGTCAGCAGCTTCAACAATTGCAAATTGCTCTCGAGCTCTTACTGCATACTCGACCGGAAGCTTGGAGTTCCATAGCCTCCAGTCAAGATTTTAGTGACACTGACAATGCCGAGACCAATGAAAGTGTCATAAGCAACGCAGCTTTGTGGTCGGCCTGCCATCGTGCCTGTGCGACTGGCAATCTGGTCTTTGTGGCATTTGTGCTCCAACATCATCCGTTGCAGTTCAATGTTCAAATTCGCGATGTCTTTGGACTATTTCCAATCGATTTGGTACCACCAGAGTTGCTCATGAGTGCAACGGAGATAGCAGATACTCTCGGAGAAGTCCCGGACAAGATGATACTCAGGACAGCGCGCACGCGTCGATGTATCGTTCTTCAGCGTCTGCGAGAATGCAAAGCAGAACTACAGGACGAACAGGTGCGCTGTCTTTTGGGCGATTCCGAATCGAAGGGCGTGCGCTTAATGAACAGCCAAGATGAGGAAGAAGTTGCTCGTGTGGGCGACTTTTATGTGACGTTCAAGCCGAATCGAGAGTATCTCTCGACTGATCAAGCTTGCAATATGGGGCACGTACATGAACTTGGAGCGCGTCTGCTAGTAAAGTTTCGTGTGCCACGTGCCGATCCGTTTCTTAATGGTTACTTCCAGCTTATTTGGCGAGAACTTGGAGATGCTCGGAGTGAGGAGCCCAACTACGACACAAGCATCATAAAGCTGCGGGACGAAAACGTGCGATTCCTGGACCAAGAAGCTCCACTGCAGTCTCAACAGTCGGTAAAGGCCCAGAATGATCGGGCAGGAATAAAGGACAGTTCAAGCCTGCAATACCGAGAAGGTTCCACATCTAGTCCTGTAGTCGAAGGCAGTTTCTTCATCAACGTAGCACACTTACCCGCAGATAGCGTCTGTCACGTGCTATTCATTGCTTGCGATCGACATTTGCTTCATCGTACGATTGCGTTGAGCACTGAAGGTCTAGCAGTACAAGCTGCTGATATTGACGATCCTGAGAGTGACGAATCGTACTCGGATTCTACATGTGAAGATGACGAGCACGAAGAAGGTATTTGCAAGCAAAAACAAGATGGTCACACCTTTTACGTCGGTGGCGAAGAATTCTCACACCCGAACCCAGTGTTTACCGGCCAGAGCTTTCCCGATGTGGAGACATTTGAAAGCTTTTTGCGAGACTTGCGAGTGAAAAACAGTGCCGCGTGTAAGAGAGACAAAGCATCTCCTTCTGCATGGTAGAAAAGTGAATGATGCTCCTGAACAGCAACAATAGCGAGGCAAATGAAGAAGGCAGAGGAAGGGTCGGGTAAACGCAATGAAATCGAAATTTTAGGCGATGGCTGGAAGAGATTAGTTCGGTAGACATGCCGATAGATGCAACCAAGATGACTGCGTGTGCCATGCCACTTAGTGAGCCAGCCAATTAGTTCGTTATTTGAAAAGATGAAGGAACTGATGCTAGTTGATTTTGTAATCGTTCTGCTTCGCGCCTTAAATGATGCCATGGCGTAAGATTTCTTTTCGCTACATCCTGCAAACGCGGGTCTGACAGCTATCGATTCATGAATGACTATGAAAGCTCTAGGGAGAAAAGACTTCCCTAGTTTGCTCAGGATTTACTTTCTGCAAATTCATACGCGGTGTCAAAAGCCTCCAC